>ONZH01010189.1:0-133509 GCA_900303285.1 Rhinella marina | reverse complement strand
AGTTTAAATAATCCTCCAAATAGGTCATGTGACGTGGCCAGCGTCACATGACCTAATTTGCATGATGAGCGCTGGCAATTCAAAACCAGCGCTCAAAACAGACTCATAATTGATCACGTGGTGTGGTCAGCACCACATGACCTAAAATACAGTCCAAGTATATAAATATGCATACATGCTGAGCGCTGGCTGGGCAGGCCAGCGCTCAGAAACCCCGTCTGCACAACACTAGGGGCGGGGAGGACGCTGTACGCACGATGACAGGGCGCGCTGAGGCGTCGTCATGTAGATGAGGACGCTAATCGCGTCCTCGTTCCGTCACAGCAGGGGAAGTCCGGCCGCGTCGCACAGGGGAAGCACGCCACCGGCTCCCCATGACAGTACCACCCTCAAAAGAAGGACTTAAAAGCAACCCCCCCAAGGTCCCACTAAACCAAGCCCCCGACCTGCACAGGTCACGCCCCCTCCCACTCCGCAGCCAATGGGGATTGAAAAAATGAAGGTAAAAATCAACTTCTGTCAGCTGTATTGACTATCTCTCTGCAACGAAACACAGAAACATTAAATGAAATACACTAATTTTAGACTAAGACCGCTCAGTAGTAATAAAAGTTTTCTTCCACTGCTACTCATTGCGTTTCATCATAAATTACCATGGCATCAACCTGTAATTCAGGCCACCCTCAAAAAGAAGGACTTAAAACCCCCGCCCCAAGTCTCGCTAAGTCACGCCCCCAACTCGGTTAGGCCACGCCTCCTCCCACTCCGCAGCCAACGCAGATTGAAAAGTTGAAGGTAAAAATCAACTTCTCAGGTGCAGGGGTGGGAGGGAGGATGACTTTCTCTCTGCAATGACACACACAAACATTAAATGAAATAGATAAAATATAAAAATATACCCGTGCAAAGCAATGTTTTCTTCCACTGCTACCCACTGTGTTTCCTCATAAATTACCATGGCATTGACCTATAATTCAGTCCACAATCAAAACAAGGACTTAAAAGCACCCCCCCCGCCAAGGTCCTGCTAAACCACGAACCCAACCCGGTCAGGTCACGCCCCCTACCACTCCGCAGCCAATGGGGATTGAAAAAATGAAGGTAAAAATCAACTTCTGTCAGCTGCATTGACTTTCTTTCTGAAACGACACACAGAAACATTAAATGAAATAGATTAAATATACCCATGCGAAGCCGGGTCCTTCTGCTAGTCTCTTAATATTATAAAAATGAGTTTCTGTCTGTCTGTCTGTCCTCTATGCACGACCAAACTAACTGGACCGATTTTCACCAAAATCGGCACACAGGTACATCAGGTGTCCGGGAAGGTTTTAGACCAGGTCTTAGCTCTCTAGGACATACCGTTCCCGAGATATTCCCAAAATATGATCTCTATTAGCCAATATTAGTCTGGGAGCATTTCACTTCAAATTCCAACTGCCATTTTCTCCACATACACACAGGTTTCCATAACAATCTAGCCAGGTAATTAGCAGCCAGCTGAGGAGCTCAGCCATTTCTATTCGCTGCTTTAAAGGGGCAGAGCGCTGTGGATGACAGTTAAAGGGATATTCCAGTTACCAGAAATATAACTTATGTTTTAGACTAATTTTAGACTAAGACTGTTCAGTAGTAATAAAAGATGTTTGCTTCTACTGCTACCCATTGCGTGTCCTCATAAATTACCATGGCATCGACCTGTAATTCAAGCTGCCCCCTAAAGAAGGACTTAAAACCCCCCGCCCCAGGTCTCGCTAAGCCACGTCCCTGACTTGGTCAGGTCACGCCCCCTCCCACTCCGCAGCCAATGGGGATTGAAAAAATGAAGGTAAATATCAATCACCCGCTGACAGTATTGCAGGAGTCTTCCGGAGAGCAATCCAGCTGTTTTTGAGGCAAGTGCAGGATATTTACAGGATCCTAGGGGAGCTGAAGCAGCCGACGTCTTTACTCCATGAGTTGCAGGGCACGTCCCCACACACAGAAACATTAGATGAAATAGACTAATATTAGACTACGACCGTTCAGTAGTAATAAAAGATGTTTTCTTCCACTGCTACCCATTGCGTGTCCTCATAAATTACCATGGCATCAACCTGTAATTCAGGCCACCCCCAAAGGACTTAAAACCCCCGCCCCTGGCCTCGCTAAGCCATGCCCCTGACTTGGTCAGGCCATGCCCCCTCCCACTCTGCAGCCAATGGAGATTGAAAAAAGTGAAGGTAAAAATCAACTTCTATCAGCTGCAGCCTGCAGGGATGGGTGGGAGGGTAACTTTCTCTCTGCAACGATACACAAAAACATTAAATGAAATAGATTAAATATACCCAGGCGAAGCCAGGTCGGTCCTTCTGTTAGTCTCTTATCTCTTAATATTATAAAAATGAGTTTCTGTCTGTCTGTCTGTTCTCTATGCGCGACCAAACTACTGGACCGATTTTCACCAAATTCGGCACACAGGTACATCAGGTGTCCGGGAAGGTTTTAGACCAGGTCTCAGCTCTCTAGGACGTACCCTTCACAAGACCCAAAATATGATCTCCATTGCCCATTCTTCCTTGCCCATTTTCCATTAGCCAATATTAGTCTGCGAGCATTTTACTTCAAATTCCAACTGCCATTTTCTCCACATGCACACAGGTTTCCATAACAACCTAGCCAGGTAATTAGCAGCCAGCTGTGGAGCTCAGCCATTTCTATTCGCTGCTTTAAAGGGGTAGAGCGCTGTGGATGACACTGTTAAAGGGGTATTCCGGTTACCATAAATATAACTTATGTTTTAGACTAATTTTAGACTAAGACCATTCAGTAGTAATAAAAGATGTTTTATTCCACTGCTACCCATTGCATGTCCTCATAAATTACCATGGCATCGACCTGTAATTCAGGCTGCCCCCTAAAGAAGGACTTAAAACCCCCACCCCAGGTCTAGCTAAGCCACGCCCCTGACTTGGTCAGGTAACACCCCCTCCCACTCCGCAGCCAATGGGGATTGAAAAAAATCAAGGTAACAATCAACTTCTGTCAGCTGCATTGACTTTCTCTCTGCAACGACACACAGAAATATTAAATGAAATAGATGAAATATACCCAGGCGAAGCCGGGTCCTTCTGCTGGTATATACAGTGCCTTGCGAAAGTATTTGGCCCCCCGGAACGTTTCATCCTTTTGACACATTTCAGGCTTCAAACAAAAAGATATAACATTTTACATTTTTGGTGAAGAATCAACAAGTGGGTCACAATTGTGAAGTGGAACAAAATTTATTGGATCATTTAAACTTTTTTGTAATAATAAAACTGAAAAGTGGGGCGTGCAAAATTATTCAGACCCCTTGCATTAATACTTTGTTGCGCCACCTTTTACTGCGATTACAGCTGCAAGTCGCTTGGGGTATGTCTCTATCAGTTTTGCACATCTAGAGACTGAAATTCTTGCCCATTCTTCCTTGCAGAACAGCTCGAGCTCTTTGAGGTTGGATGGAGAGCGTTTGAGAACAGCAGCTTTCAGCTCTTTCCACATATTCTCAATTGGATTCAGGTCTGGACTTTGACTTGGCCATTCCAAGACCTGGATACGTTTATTTTTGAACCATTCCATTGTAGATTTTGCTTTATGTTTGGGATCATTGTCTTGTTGGAAGATAAATCTCTGTCCTAGTCTCAGGTCTTTTGCAGACTCCAACAGGTTTCCATCCAGAATGGTCCTGTATTTGGCTCCATCCATCTTCCCATCAATTTTAACCACCTTTCCTGTCCCTGCTGATGAAAAGCAGGCCCAAACCATGATGCTTCCACCACCATGTTTGACAGTGGGGATGGTGTGTTCAGGGTGATGAGCTGTGTTGCTTTTACGCCAAACATATCATTTTGCATTGTTTCCAAAAAGTTGGATTTTGGTTTCATCTGACCAGAGCGCCTTCTTCCACATGTTTGGTGTGTCTCCCAGGTGGCTTGTGGCAAACTGTAAAGGAGATTTTTTATGGATATCTTTGAGAAATGGCTTTCTTCTTGCCACTCTTCCAAAAAGGCCAGATTTGTGAAGTGTTCAACTTATTGTTGTCCTATGGACAGACTCTCCCACCTCAGCTGTAGATCTCTGCAGTTCATCCAGAGTGATCATGGGCCTCTTGGCTGCATCTCTGATCAGTCTTCTCCTTGTTTGAGATGAAAGTTTAGAGGGACGGCCGGGTCTTGGTAGATTTGCAGTGGTCTGATACTCCTTCCATTTCAATATGATCGCCTGCACAGTGCTCCTTGGGATGTTTAAAGCTTGAGAAATCTTTTGGTATCCAAATCCGGCTTTAAACTTCTCCACAACAGTATCATGGACCTGCCTGGTGTGTTCCTTGGTCTTCATGATGCAGAACCCTGAGACTATCACAGAGCAGGTGCATTTATACGGAGACTTGATTACACACAGGTGGATTCTATTTATCTTCATCAGTCATTTAGGACAACATTGGATCATTCAGAGATCCTCAATGAACTTCTGGAGTGAGTTTTCTGAACTGAAAGTAAATGGGCCAAATAATTTTGCACGCCCCACTTTTCAGTTTTATTATTACAAAAAAAAGTTTAAATGATCCAATAAATTTCCTTCCACTTCACAATTGTGACCCACTTGTTGTTGATTCTTCACCAAAAATTTAAAATATCTTTTTTTTTGAAGCCTGAAATGTGGCAAAAGGTTGACAAGTTCCAGGGGGCCAAATACTTTCGCAAGGCACTGTATATCCATGCACTTAAGAGAATGGAATTGTGGGAAGACACACTGTCCCACATTTACTAAAAGTGCACCTAGACTTTGTTGTAAAATGCAGCAAAGGCACATGTAGTTTTAGAAAAATCCACAGTATATAGCTTGCCAAAGGGGTCTGTCTTAACTGAAAATAGGCGTGGCCTAAGATGCAAAATTTTGCACCACAATTCTGGCCTAAAATTCTGTTGCCTAATAAGGCAACCAATAGTTGCTATAAAGTAAACATGTTCTCCATGGACAGCACACGTACCCATTGATTTTAATGTGTTCATTCCCACTGAAATCATGTTTATAGATTTAATTTTACTGCATTTCTGATTTGACCACAAAAAGTCCCAAAATATTTCCAACAACCCTGAGATTAGGGCTAAAACGATTACTTGAATCAATTGAGTAACTCGTCACAAAAAAATATTTTATGCAAATTTTTTTCATCAAAAAGTAATTTGCACCATGTGACCACGGAGCGCAAGTGAAGCGCTTGCTATTAGTTACTACTCTGTGGTCTCCCACGGCCGGCACCATGCACACATCGTCAGGTTGTAGTGCACGTAAGCGTGCACTATGACCTGACACTGTGTGACGTCAGGCCCCAGTGCATTGCGTGAGGAAAAGGATGGAAGAGCTGTGGAGTGTCGGTGGTGCCCCTAGCAGGGGAAGTAAGTACTTGATTTGACTGGTGCTGCAGCTGGGCACTGATTACAAAGAGGGGGAGTGGGGGAACTGATGGCATGGGGGGAGTTCATGGCACTGAGGGGAGCTGATGGCACTGGAGGAGGAACTGATGGCACAGGGAAGTTGGTGGCACTGGGGGGGAGGAACTAATGGTGCTGGAGGAGGAACTGATGGCAATGGGGGAGGGGGAACTGATGGCAGGGAAGGTCTGATGATAGCATGGGGGGCTGATGAGTTTTTATAGAAACCTTTTTTTTTTATTTGTTTTTCTTATTACTCTATTAATCGGTAGAGTACTTGATTGCTAAAATAATTGATAGCTGCAGCCCTACGTGAGACATGTCGGACTATCAGAAATCTGTTGTATAGAATGAACAGGTCGCCTCTCAGAGTTTTCATTATTTTATTGCACAAGAAAATCTGCACAGTTTTGTCTCTACACAAGTCCCAGGTGTACTGTCCCTTTAAATAATGTATCACATTCAGTTCTGTTATTCGGTTTTACCTGAGCAGACACACGGAATATGGAATGATACAAGCTATGCTACCCAAGATAACCTGCAGGCTGCTGACCTAGCTGATTATGATATATTGTAATGAAGTCTGCTGGAGTTCCCCTATAATTAGCTTATTTCATTTAGTGATGCTAATAACTGGGGGGAGGGGGAGCTGTGACAACCTCTCAATAAAGAGACTGGTTGTCCCTATTAATATATGAAGAGGTATAAAACTCATCAAAGCTATGCATGACTAAAAATAAGTAATAAGGAAGTAAGGAAATGATTAGTTTTGGGTGGAGTTACCCTTTAAGCTAGGAAGCGGAATGTTGCATTTTGTGCAGTGATAGGATTTCCTCATAGCTGTAGCATACCGTTTGTTTTTTTTCTGGACAGGACACATGATGTGCTACTTTCTGTCAATTTCAGAGAATCCCTTTAAGGGCACTTTGTGTGTATGTCTATGGCTGTAATGTAGCAGAGCTGTAAAGCTACAGTTAGCTGAACTGACAGACAACATCAAGCAGAACGGACAATAGATGCTGATGCTCCAGCCACTGCTAACTTCAGATATACCCATTCAATGCACATGTCTATCCCCCCCAAGAACTCCTCTTAAATGGACCTACACAATTCTGCATCGCATACTGGAGCATGTAGTTACACAGAATAGTAAGGAGACTGTAGTTTCTTATAGCACTAAAAGCAGAACACCAAGTATCTAAACCCTGGAGCCTATTTGGGGAGCGAGGTCGGTCTCTCTCCTTGGCTACGGACAGGGAGGTGACGTGCAGTCACAAACACAAGAGAAACATGAGTCCAATGTGACTTCCATTCCTGTCTGATGTTACGATCAGGGGTCTTGGGTCCAGAGGGGCCATAATAGATTCTTAGCTGCCAGACCCCCGTTCCTCCACGTAGCCGTCTGTGCATAGACGTGTCCACCACTAAAAGAACACACCGCTCCTATCAAAATAAAACAAAATTAAATTTTGTATGGATTACTCTCTGAGTGCCTACCATTCCATAACATGCCATGTGTATATGCCCTTAAAGGGGTTCTTCAGGAAGTAAGGAAATGAAAATACTTAAATGTTACTTTATTATAAATATATTCCAAAATACCTTTCACAAGATATAATGGTTTGTACTTGTCAGGGATTATGATACTGAATATAGCTGATAAGATCTTCAGCTGAATCTCTGTGGGAATAGAGCTCATGAGGAGACATGAAATATAGAGAGGATGGACTGCGATAATGGAGATTGCATATAAGTGCTGCTACTCCTTATCCACATCCCCACCTCTGTTCTCATGTCTCCTCATGAACTCCATTCCTACAGAGATTCAGCTGAAGATCTTATCATCTGTATTTTAGATCATAATCCCTTACAAGCTGAGCAGAGAGGAGGTTGAGGAAGCTCTTTAGCTCAGTGTTGTGAAGTAACTTGTCCTCCTGTGCGATTAGGACAAGTTTTGTGTGAACTAATAGGACGGTGGCCATTTTATTTCTCCTGATGATTGCTCCCTATAGAAAATGAGCCATTATAACTAATGAAAGGTATTTGGGAATATACTTATAATAATGCAGTATTTAAGTATTGTCAGTAATTTTATTTTCTTAAATCCCGGAGAACCCCTTTATAGCCCATGTATCCCTTCACAACCAATTTTTATTTCTCTTCCGCCTCTAAAATAAAAATGA
Source organism: Rhinella marina (assembly GCA_900303285.1). NCBI lineage: Eukaryota > Metazoa > Chordata > Amphibia > Anura > Bufonidae > Rhinella > Rhinella marina. The sequence continues at coordinate 125,870 of ONZH01010189.1, read as the reverse complement.
ACTTTGAAAATGGCCTTGTTTAAATATTGCCACCATTTTGTGTCTAGAGCTACTAAGCAGAGCTATGCGTCTCCATGGTTACAGACCACAAACAAACCCTACGTTATCAGATCCTGCAGTCTTCTCCTGCCATCTCCTTCTTGATAGTCATCCGAATGTTGGTTAGATAAAAAGAGGAGACAGAGTGAGTGCTGTGACTGCAGAATCAGAGTTGAAAACAAAAAAAAAAAAAAAAAGTCAACTCCACGCTCAAAAAAAGACCAAAAAAAAAAAAAAAAAAGTTACAGCTTTCAGAATGTAAGGATGAAAAGAAAAAAAAAAGTCCTTAACCCCTTAAAGGGAACCTGTCATCGACGTTGTGTTGACCTCACTGAGGGCAGCATAAAATAGTGACAGAAATGCTGATTTCAGCGGTGTGTCACTCATGAGCTAAACGTAAGTGGTGAGAACCAGCATCATAATCATTGCAGCCCAGGCCTTGAAAAGAGTCAAATCTACTTGAGAAGAGTCATGGTTCTTCCTAATTTCCTGCTCTCCCGCCCATCTGCTGATGATTGTTAGTTCTCTCCTAGAGAGAAAGGGAGAAAACTAGGTAGAAGACTGTCAGTCATCAGCAGGTGGGCAAGTAGATATGACTCTTTTCAAGCCCTGTGCTGCAATGATTATGATGCTGGTTCTCGGCAACCACTTACTATTAGCTCATGAGTGACACATCGCTGAAATCAGCATCTCTGTCACTATTTTATGCTGCCCTCAGTAAGGTCAGCAGAAAGTTGATGACAGGTTCCCTTTAAAGAGGTTTTCCTGGATTTTGATGGCCATCAGATCAGTGGGGGGGGTCTGACACTCCGCACCGCTGCCGATCACTTCAATAGGAGCAGCGCTGCAGTTGCCAGCTCCATCTGCTACCCAATAGACAAAGCTGTGTAGTTACAGAACCAAAGCTAATCTTGAATAGCTGATCGGCAGGTGTGTGGGAGTGTTGGATTTCCGCTGATCTGATGCTGATGGCCTATACGGGAGGACAGGCCATCAATATGAAAATCCTGGACAGCCCCTTTAAGGACATTGTCAAATTTTCCTTCCTTCCAAGAACCATATCTTTTTCATTCACATAGTCCTATGAGGGCATGTTTTTTGCAGGACAAATTGTACTTTCTAACGGCACCATTTGATATTCTATAGAATGTATTGGGAAACTGTGAAAAAAAAATTATGGGATGGAATTGTGAAAAAAAGTTGTATGGATTTTGTATTTACAGCATTCATTGTGAGGCAGAAATGACACGTTTATTCCGTAGGTATATAGTTTGTTTGTGGGGTTGTGTCAAGTTTTTATGTTATCCCCCATCCACAGGGTTGGGGATAACTAGCTGATCACCTGCAGACTGACTGTTGAGACCCCCACCATTCATAAGAACAGGCGTCCTGTTCCCCCATTCTGATGGGTCGGCAGGTTGTGCATGCGCACTGACGCTCTATTCATTCTCTTTGGAAGCCCTGGAGATAGCAGAGCAGGACTCAATAGAAACTTTGTTATGACAGGCCTGGGAGCCTTCAGAAAACTGCCATAGTAACTGAATGGCCCCTGCAATTATGATGGGGGGTTTGGGTGCATTTGGTCATTGGGAGAAGCTTGCTTCTAGTAAATGAACACTCAGATGCCGTAGTCACAAAGGGCCATTGCATCCTAGTGGTTAAATGTCTGTGATCGGAGTTATCTCTGATCATGGACACTGTCGGCAGGTGTCTGCTGTATAACGTAGCAGTCACAGTCCGCTTATGCAGCCCACTACCCTCCTAAGTGGGCCCATATTTAAAGCCTCAACATGTACAGAGGATATCAACAAGGGGAAATAGATGTTTAATTAAAGGGATTAGCCCAGAAAAATTATTTATCGCTTATCCACAGGATCCCAGTGTTCGGAATCCCATGATCTCTAGGACAAGTGGGTCCGCAAGTCACTTCTGAACAGAGTGATAGTGCGCAGGTCAGTCCACCGCTCCATTCACTTCTATGGGACTGACACAGACAGCGCTCCATCAGCCCCTGTAGAAGTATTAATACTCCATTCAGAGAGGTAACGGGGGTCCCTTGTTCTCGTGAGGGGCTTAGTGGTCAGATCTGTGGGCCACTACTGGTCAGTGTCTCTGTGTCTACAAGATGCTTATTGAGACTCTCATAGAAATACAAAAGGAGTCTGACTGAACTGTAGAGTCAATGTGCAGGGCACATGGTACAACTGAGGGATGGAAAAGGGGTGATACTTTTAGAAGTAACTCATCAGAAAGAAAATTTGCAGCATGGCTATTTGCTGAATGCAAACTACAAGTGGGCCAAACAATAAAAACATTTCCCGGAGTTTTGCTTTAAAGGGTTTTCCAAGATTTTTATACTGATGACCAATCCTCTTAATAAGTCTTGAGTATCTGATCATTGGGGGTTCAACACTCAGGACTCCCACCAATCAGCTTTTTGAGAGGGCCCCGACCCACCTATGTGCACCGCAGCCTTCTCTCTGCTTTTCTTAGGCCAGTGACATCACGTTCATTGGTCACATGACCTAGGCGCAGCTCAGTCCCATAGAAGTGAATGGGGCCGAGTGTGATACCAAGCACAGCCGCTATACAATGTAAGGCGCTGGTAAGCTGCAAGAAGGCCACATGACACACAGGAGCACCACTGCCTTCTTAAACAGCTGATCGGTCCCGGGTATCAGACCCCCACCAGTCAGATACTGATGACATATCCTGAGGGTAGCGATAGAGAAGAGGACCGGCACTCGTAATTGTATATTCTTTGCTTGCTTTATTGGTCACAAACTGTGACGCGTTTCAGCACTAGACGTGCTTTCATCAGACAGTGTAATACAAAAAGAAAAAAACTGGGTTTAAATAGCCCGCCAAACAACAAGTGGATAATGTCATGTAGTCATGACAACTAGTAAACAAAAACAGATAAACACACTCAATGGTGAGAAAATGAAAGTGAAAAACAAATATGCAATCGCAAATCTTGAAAATGTCCATAAAGAGAATGGGATACATCTTGTCAATTCCGCTGGGAAATAATAGTAACAATAATCAATGCGTTATTTATAATTCTGACATACAGAGAAATGAAGTCATTCAATAAAATTATTTTGTTATAAAAAGCTGCTGATCTCATACTCGCGATTCAAACCCTTTGGTTCCAACGTTTGTAAACAGTGGATCCAGTATGCTTCTCGTTTCATTAATATTTTATTCCTAGCCCCACCTCGTCTTGGTTGGGGTACACTCTCTATGATCTGGAAACGTAATTGTGCTATGGTGTGTCTAGCTTGATGAAAATGGTATGGTATTGGTAATGGTAAATTGCTTTTCCTGATGGTAGATTTATGTTTGGAAAATCTGTCCTTCATACGCATAGATGTTTCCCCAAGTACATCAAGCCGCACGGGCATTTGAGAATGTAAATGACATATTTACTGTCACATGTGAACATGTCACGTATGGGTATTTGCTCTCCTGTTTGAGGATGACTCAAGAAAATGCCTCTAATAACACTGGAGCAATGAATACAACCAAGGCACGGAAAATCGCCTTTTCTGAGAGTGGACAATGTGCTCTGTTTTAGAGTGGTTTTATTGCTCCCAATGTCTGCCCTGATGATTCTATCCCTGATGTTCCCAGCCCTTTTATAACAGATCATGGGTGAGGTTTTAAATTCTTCCACCTGTGGATATGACTTGGACAAAATATTCCAATGTTTATTTAAAATTGTCCTCACTCGATTGATCCAAGGGTGGTACTGTACAATAGAGGGTATACAGGGCTGTGTGTGTTTGTTATCCCTAACTAGAGGGTTTTCTGTTTTATCTCTTTGTGTCCGCAGTACATCAGAGGGATAACCCCTCATTTGAAATTTGGCAGTCATTTCATTCATCCCAACCCTTTGGGTCTCAGGATTGCTTACTATACGTTTAACCCGTTGATATTGGGAATAAGGGAGGGATTTTTTCGTGAATACAGGATGATTGCTCGTGTATGCTAGTAAGTTATTGCGATCTGTTTCCTTAACATACAAATCTGTTTGTACCCCACCTTCTTTGTCCAGAATGACCCATGTGTCTAGAAAGGGGATTCTTTCAGTGTCGAAATTCAGAGTAAACTGAAGTTCGGGCCAAACAGAATTAATGTCAGTAGTGAACTGAGTCAGAGTGTGAACGTCACCCCGCCATACTCAAAAAATATCATCGATAAAGCGTCGCCAAAATTTACAATGTTGTTGATACAAATCATTGGTGTACACAAATGTCCTTTCAAAATGCGCCATATAACAATTTGCGTATGGCGGTGCGACGTTCGAACCCATCGCGGTCCCACAGCGCTGTTGATAGTAAGTATCTTGAAACAAAATATACTATTACCAATACCATACCATTTTCATCAAGCTAGACACACCATAGCACAATTACGTTTCCAGATCATAGAGAGTGTACCCCAACCAAGACGAGGTGGGGCTAGGAATAAAATATTAATGAAACGAGAAGCATACTGGATCCACTGTTTACAAACGTTGGAACCAAAGGGTTTGAACCGCGAGTATGAGATCAGCAGCTTTTTATAACAAAATAATTTTATTGAATGACTTCATTTCTCTGTATGTCAGAATTATAAATAACGCATTGATTATTGTTACTATTATTTTCCAGCGGAATTGACAAGATGTATCCCATTCTCTTTATGGACATTTCAAAATTTGCGATTGCATATTTGTTTTTCACTTTCATTTTCACACCATTGAGTGTGTATATCTTTTTTTGTTTACTAGTTGTCATGACTACATGACATCATCCACTTGTTGTTTGGCGGGCTATTCAAACCCAGTTTTTTTCTTTTTGTATTACACTGTCTGATGAAAGCACGTCTAGTGCTGAAACGCGTCACAGTTTGTGACCAATAAAGCAAGCAAAGAATATACAATTACCAGTGCGGGTCCTCTTCTCTATCGTTGTTATATGTGGGCGACATCCCCCGGACACGTGCACCGAAAGCAGAAAGGACCGTAGTGCCAACCGACTAGGATCATATCCTGAGGGTAGGTCATCAGTATATAAGTCTCAGAAAACCCTTTTAAGGCTGCTCATTTTTTTGTATTACTGTAATTAAAGGGGTATTCTGGTTATGAGACGAAGAATAGCTGCTAGGACTCCCACCAATCACGAGAATGAGAACCCTTTACCCAGGGGAGCCACACCCAAAATGAATGGCGCTCCAGAGACAGCCGAGTTCAGAGCTCAGCTACCTCCGAAAAGCCCAACTGAAATGAATGGAGGTGCTCGACCTGTTCATTTTGGGGTGGGGTTCCACGGGGTACAGGATTTCTGTGCTCTTGATTGGTGGTGGGGTAGGATATCCACTACCATAATCCTGTACCCTGTAGATATGGGATAAAATCATACAACTTGAATACCCCTTTAATTTTTTTTGTGTGTGTGTGTGTGTGTGGGATGGGGGGGTTGGAAGGTTATAACTTGTCAAAAAACCTAATTTATCCAACCCAGCCCCACAATACTATACACATTTATTATCAGTATGTTGTGCAGGGATAAGCGGCTACTCACACTCTCATTTCTCTGCTGTTTCCATTTTTACAGGTCTTTGCTGTTTGCTGGAATTTGCAGAAGATTTATTAAGTTCCTCTCCGGTGAGAAGAGCTCGGATTTCAGATGGAATTTTACCTTGATCCATCGCTTTACACCACTGCTTGTACTAGAAGGACCAGAACAAAGAGAAGGGGTGAACATTATTAAAAGGGTAAAAGATAATACAAGCCAATACAACAGAATATCACGTCAATGTCCACAGAGGGGGAAGGTGCCACGGACAGTACATGGCGCATACAGTGATCATTACAGTCTTTTATGACAGTCCAAGAAACCACGCTTCCGTTTAGTAGTGTTTTTGTCCAAAAATTATTTTTCCCCTATAGAGAAAAAGATGAAGCAGCTTAAACGTGCTGCGTTTAAAGAGAAAAAATGCCACCAATATAAAAAAATGTCAGATGGAAAAAAAAAAAAGTCTTGTCTGCTCTGCATTTTATATTTTCCCATTGATTTTCAGCTACCAAAATGAATAAAAAAATATGCAGGTTAAAAAAAAAGCCGTAAAAGAGGCCACAAAATACCTACGTTTGTTTCTCGCCTTAGGCCGCTTTCATACAGTCAGTGTTTGGTCAGTGTATGATCAGTGATTGTGAGCAAAGAACAGATCTGGGTCAAAAACAGGTACAAATCTTTCCATTATACCTTATATCTGTGTAGCCTCGACTCCTGGTTTAGTATCACAATCATTGATGGAAATCACTGATTAAACACTGACTGAGTGAAAGCGGCCTTGCACTGTATGGGTAGGTTCACATTTACGCTAATTTAAGCATCAAGTAGTCTGTTTCGGCAGAGCAACAAATTACTGGAGTTACTGTATCCGTCATAGCCGGATCCCCATTGACTTTAATGGGATCTAGCTTAAAGGGAGTCTTTCACCTGATCGGAGTGTCATAGACTGCTCAGATCCGGCTGTAGCCCACGTTCCACACATTAAAACAGTACCTTTATTATCCATGTCCCTCGCTGAAATTGCTGAAAAAACACTTTTATAAGTTATGCAAATTAGCCTCCGCAAGTGCCCGGAAGCATCGTTATTCAAGAAGGTGCCTAAGCCCCTGGGCGATTTCATCTCCAAACCCCTCCTATTTCCCTGCTCCGGCCCACCCTGGGGCAGTGGGCAGAGCGGCGCAGCGCTGGATTTGTGAGCGGGAGGAGGAGGTTATTATAATGAAGGAGGGTGGGCCGGAGCAGGGAAATAGGAGGGGTTTGGATATGAAATCACCTGGGGGCTTAGGCACTTTCTTGAATAACGACGCTTCCGGGCACTTGCAGAGGCTAATTTGCATAACTTATAAAAGTGTTTTTTCTGCGATTTCGCCAAGGGACATGGATAATAAAGGTACTGTTTTAATGTGTGGAACGTGGGCTACAGCCTGATCTGAGCAGTCTATGACACTCAGATCAGGTGAAAGACTCCCTTTAAATGCCGACATTTAGGATGGAAAGCTGCCGGTTCCCATTATAGTGAAAGGGGATGTGGCAGTGCACAGCCGTGTCTGGTTATGATGGGTACAGTAACTCCTGCTCTGCTGAAACAGACTACGGGATTATCTTAGCGGAGATGTGAACCCACCTTTCAAGGCAGCTGCAGCAGGAAACTCTATGAGACCCTACCACAAGGTGGCGCTTCAGGACTTGTGACGGATTCTGATGTCTCCCACCTGACCTTCTATAAATTTCTATTTTCCATTTTCCTTCCATTTGCAGGTCTATATAGTCTTATTGCTCTCTGTTATCAGCCATTTCAGGCAGGAGTCTTTCTATATCCAGAGGCTGTAACCCTGGCCAGAGCGGACACAGCATCAGTCTACGGAATCACATCCCCAACACAAACTGATAGTTTGGTACAATGTATCAGCCTGATTAGATCACATAGGACTGCCTACACTGGATACAACTGCAGCAAACCCTCAGCCATAAGGGTCCATTCAGACATCTGTAGTTCAGAGTCTGCATCCATTCCGCGGAACGGGTGCGGACCCATTCAGTTCAATGGAGTCCCAAAAGATGCGGACAGCACACCGTGTGCTGTCCACATCCGTTGTTCTGTTCCGCAGCCCCGCAAAAGATAGAGCATGTCCTAATCTTGTCCACAATCGCAGACAATAGGCATTTCTATCACATATATGGTCCGCAAAATGCGGAACGCACATGGCCGGTGTCCGTGGTTTGCGGATCCGCAATTTGCAGACCGCAAAACACTTGTGGACGTCTGAAAGGACCCTAATACTGATTTTCAGCCTCTGGATACAAGAAATATATTAGAGGAATAGAAGATAAACGGAATCATGTATTATGTCCCCCTATGCCAGAAACTGGCGTAAAAAAAGTCACATGGGTCCATTTTCTGACTTTTTAAATGCCCATGTGCCTAAATTTATCTGCACGTTGCGTCTTTATGCCATTTTCACCACTGGGGACTGGTGGAGGCAGGGCCATCAGCCCCGGCAAATTCACTGGCAAAAAAGACGTTCTGAAATCTACTCCACTAGGGTCTGGCGCACAGAATGGCAGAGGATGCGCCTAAATTAAGAGCATCCTCCAGCAGCACAGGGGATATCAAAGGCCAGTGTTTTTGGGGGGTACTAATATTTATGAAATCTTTGACTTACCATCTCCAGCTCCTCCCTCAGCGCACAGATGGCTCGTTCCCGGCTGGACACCAGCTCCTCCAGGTACTGGTAACGCAGTTTCTTCCGGGCTCGACACTCCCGCGCACTCTGCCGGCTTCGCTCCAGTTTGGCTTTCAGGTCAATTTTGGCTGGTTTCCTTCCCCTCTTTCCAGGCTTCTTCACCTTTCCTCCAGATACCTGTAAAGATGATTGGCCTGAGAAAAACCTGCATTCTGACATTGATTTGTATTACTCGGATCACATCCAGAGCTGCACTCACAATTCTACTGGTTTCCTTCTTGTTTGGCATCTGTAGAGAGCATTATAATGCATTGTGGGAGCCTTAGAGATTACCCACTATCCCACAATGCAATGCAGCATAGAGCAGGTAAGACATAAGGGGGCGTGTCTGTCAGCAAACTGCTATGAGGGGACGTGTCTGTCAGCAAACTGACAACAGATTCCAGGAGTCAGCCAACGATTGTGAACGCTGCTCAGGAGATCCAGCCCGGGGGCATCACCCTCCCCTGTGGCTGTCAAGGTTGTCATGACAGCTTGTGCCGTATGTGGTCCTGGCCAGTAGTCCTCCTCCCCAGCAGACCGGTCCAGTAAGCGCTGCACTGGTTATAATAGACTATAAAATTCCATAGATTATAGCAGAGTTTGGCATCTTATGCTCTTACCTTGTTTTCCTCCATGTCGCTGATGCTTTGGGCTCCGAATAAAGCAGATGGTACTCTATGGAAGCTTCCCTCTGATGTACACTCAGCACTACTGGGCCCCTGAGTCGTCCTCTGGCCCCTAACACAGCTACTAGACGCCGTACAGCTCTTTACAGGCCCTTGAGGAAAAAGCCTAGTTTGTTTACAATCGCTCAGCTGACTCCCGATCCTTTAAACGGGAAGTGGCGTGGAGACTTCTGGGAAATGTAGTTCTCCACCTCCCCACACCCCCATCTGGGTCGTGTCTACGAGGGACCTGCTCCTGATGTCACAGGAAGAGGTGGAGTCTCCTGGTCTAATGGGCGGGGCCTCGAAGATTATGGAAGAAACAACAGAGCACGCTAGTGAAGAGAGACCGGAGACCGTATGATGGAGGTTTTGAAGGAAGATTTTTTATTTATTTTTTAATATGGAACTGTATGATGGAGGGGAGTGGTGTTATTTACATGAGACTGTCTGGTGGAGGAGACTGATGTTATTTTTAGGGGACTGTCTGGTGGAGGGGAGTAATGTTGTTTACATGGGACTGCCTGATGGAGGGGACTGATGTTATTTACATGGGACTGCCTGGTGGAGGGGACTGAAGGGAGGGGACTGATGTTATTTAAATGGGACTGTCTGGTGGAGGGGACTGAAGTTTATTACATATGAGACTATGTTTGAAGGGGGCTGAAGGGAATGGAGTAATGTTTTTAATACAGGACTGTTTGTTGAAGAGCACTGAAGGGAAGAGATTGAAGTTTCTTACATGGGACTGTATGTTGGAGGAGCTGAAGGGAGTAAAGATTCTTACTTGGGACTGTATGTTGGAGAAGACTGAGGGGAGGGAAATAATATTACTTACATGGGACTGTATGTTTTCATTTTCTCTAACTTTATTAATCAAGTCTTTTCCTCCCCCAGCCTGTGACCCCACGGCATTGTTATAGTGCCTGGCTGCCCAAGAGCTTGGAGAAGTGGAGAGTGTCGTGACAACCATGATTAAAAGGTGTTAAAGGGGTTCTCTGAGATTTGACTGATGACTAGTGTTGAGTGAAACGCACTTTGGTCACTTCATTGAAAACTTCATTTGAATGCTGTATGGAGACCCGTCACCGTACAGCATTCAAATGTATGTGCTCCGCCGAAGTGAAATTCGTTTAGTCCGAAGTCTCAAGAGACAGAAATTTTACATTCGAGAAGAAATTCGGCATTCAATTTGACAACTTAAAAAACATTTTGAAACAGCAATCCCAAGTCAGCTTTGGAACAGAGGTACCAGTCGGATTGCAGTTTTAAAATGGTTTTTAAGTTGTCAAATTGAATGCCGAATTTCTTCACCAAATTCTTGTGAGACTTCGTACTTAACGAATTTTGTTAAGTGCACTTCGCTCAACCCTACTAACGACCTATCCTCTGGATCGACACCCAGGACCACCTGCTGTCCTCCCAATCAGCGGTTTGAGAAAGCACCAACGCTCACGTAGTGCTGTGGCCTTCTCTCTGCTCACCTAGCACAGCGCCGTCCATTTGATAGTGGCTGTGCTTGGTATTGCAGCTCAGCCTCATTCACTTTAAAGAGGCTCTGTCACTAGGTTTTAACCTATGTATTTAAATACATAGGTTAAAACCCCTTAACTAGTACAGTTATATCATACCTTTATTGCAGAGTACAGCGCAGCGGTTGTGCTGAAAAACCAACTTAAAACTCTATGCTAATGAGCCTTCGGAGCACCGGGAGGCGGGCTCTTTCTTCCTGAGCACCGCTTCTTCACCGGGGCCCGAGGCTCTCCCCGATGCCGACGTCCACGCCCCTCTGGAATTTGACAGCGCTAGACCGTTTGGTCTAGCGCTGAAATCCGGCGCCTGCGCAGTCCAATCGCGCCGGCGCATGCGCAGAAGCGCTTGCAGTGCCGAACACTGCAAGCGCTTCCATCCTTGTGCGCACGCGCCGCAGCGAAAGTGGCGGCGCGTGCGCACAAGGATGGAAGCGCTTGCAGTATTCGGCACTGCAAGCGCTTCTGCGCATGCGCCGGCACAATCGGACTGCGCAGGCGCCGGATTTCAGCGTGGATAGGTCATCGTTATAAAATCCTTTTAATACTATGCAATGACACATTGAATCTGCTGAGTACATGTATTCACTGAAGAACAACCCATATCTTTCCTCCTCTATTATATTAAAGGGTTTTTCCAGCCTTTGCTAAATGACGGCCTGTCCATAGATGATGCCAGGATTTAGCAGAGCCAAGTGAGGATTGCCAAGTGAGCTTTGCTTAGTACATTGCTTCTCCGCTTCTGACAGCTTAAAAACTATTTCTTGAAAGTATAGGCAAACTTAAAGTTTACCTATTTATACTGTAAGTTTATGTCTATTTTCACATTTGTTATCTATGTTTATATTTTAATAAAACAGTCGGACAAGAAAGTTTAAATTTTTTTCCCCCCATTTTTTTCCCCGACACTAAAGCTGGAATGAAAATGAACATCCAGTAGAATCACTATGTCTGGACAAACTTGAGATGCATACATTTTTATTAGAAACCCCCTCAAATTACAAGAAGGGGGTTCAGTGTCACTCTGTAGAAACATGCACACTTTAAATCTCACCCAAAAATGAAACCAATACACACAACTGTAATCTCCACCCTTATCACACGAGTGTCAAACTTGGCCAGATATATGGGCCTGAGATAGAAAAAATTTCGGGTTTAGGGGCTGCATTCTTTTTAAATACAATACAAAATTATTAATAGAATATAACACCACATACCTATTACATCCAGTAATGTCTCCACTAATGTAGACATTCTCTTTCCTCATCGTGTCTATTTGGACCAGGCAACACATGACTTCTTTCTGCCGTGTCTAGTCCTCCCCTGCAAGATGGGTCATCAGTATCAGATCGGTGGGTGTTAAACTCCCTGGACAAGCTCCGCCTTCTCTTCACTGTTTATCTGACAGTTCATCTGCACCTTTCCACTGAAGTGAATGGGACGGCGGAGTTGTAATTGTAATATGAGCGCTGTGTTCTCTCGGAACAGTTGATTGGTGGAGGGTGTCGGGAGTAGGATCCTAGCCAATGTGATATTGATCTATCCTGAGGATAGGTCATCAATACAGGAAGCTGGCCAACCCCTCTAATTACCTACTTTCCCCAAATAACACTCAGACACCAAATAAGCCAATAAAATCAGCCATATGCAACAGCATATATAACATATAGAAAACGATGAGGGAAGGTCCTCAAAGCCCCAAATATTCCTCTTAACCCCATATGGGGCACTTCATCTGGCCTCAAGCGGGTGAGTGCCAGCTCTGAGGCACCAACTGATGCACACATTAAACCCACCACAACAAACCACCAACTATGTGAGTCCAGTACCAATGGTGGAGTTCTTCCATCCTCCACAACTTGCGATTCCACCAACTTTAAGGACCTCTCACTGCCGCATCTCTGTGCTGTGACGAAAAAAAACAAAACCTACACAACAACCCAGAAAGCACCAAAATATCAATAGTGGGTGCTTTACAAAAAGGACCCTCAAAATGGCACCTGCTCCACCTTCCCTGCGCTTGGCTATTTCTGGCACTCCTATAGAAATTAATGGATCCGTGGTTCGCTTTTCTGACCGGCCACTCTGTCCATTTCAGGGTGGGATCCACAGGGTATGAGGCCACCATTCTCGTGATTGGTGGGGGTCCCAGGGGTACGACCCTCACCGATCTTATAGTTATCTCCTATCCTCTGAATAGAGGATAACTTGTCATAACTTGAATAGCCCTTTAACTGCAAGAGTACTCATGTAGTACTTCAGATATTAGTGTTTAATGACAGATGACAAACTCCCTTTCAAGAGCATGCCAGCAGAATCAACTCAGATGCCTGGCCCATTATGCGCCTGCACCATAGTCTACACTATTGGAGCATGTGCATGCGCAGATGGCATCATCCTCTATTTTTTCTTGTAAAAGTACAGTGGGTGGTACCCGTCAATTGCTCTCTAGGTTGGTTGTGCCATCTAAGAGACTGGAAGTCCTTAGTCCAGCCATCCTGAGTCTTGTGTAACTACAGATGCATCCCTAGTAGGTTAGAGAGTTCACCTAGCCTATTGCCAGTGCCTCACATCTGGAGTCTGCAGGAGAGAACATTACCCTCCAGTTTGAGTAAACTTGGAGCCATCCACCTAGCTTTACTACACTTTGGTCGGACAACATGAATGGTGTTGACTTAGACATAAAAGAACCTTACCTATCTTTCTGCAGTTCACATTCAGAGAGCCTTCAGTGTGGTGGCAGACCAACTGAGTTGGAGACACTCAGTCCTAGGTGAATGGTCTATGAACTAGGAGTTCTTCCATAAAATCACTCTGAGATAGGTAGTGCCAGAATTAGATATCATGGCCACAAGGTGGAGAAGTTCTGTATATCTGGAGGAGATTCCCGAGGCAAATGATGCTCTGTCCAGTCCGTGAAGGTGCAGGCTGACCTACACATTCCCTCCTGTTTCCATGATACCAAGGATATTGATAAAGATCAGACAAGACCAGTCCATGGTAATAGCCATCATACTATTCTGGTGAAAGAGATTGTGGTTTTTCCCAGCTTATTCAGATGAGTCAAGGGCAATATTGAAGACTTCCCATTGCAGAACCTGGTATCTCAGGGTACTTAGCTCTGCCCAGTCCATAATACAATCTAGAGGGTTTCACATGCAGTCATGAACACCTTATTCGAGTCAGGAGCTGACTCGACTTAAAAAGCACATGGTGGAATCAAGAGAATATTTCTAGTGTGGTGTTCAGAGAAGGAGTTAGATGATTCAGGTCCATCTCTAGTTAAAATATTGGAATCACTACAGAACGGTTTTGAGAGAGGACTTGAGTGTCTCTACCCTGAGAGTCCAAGTGGCAGCTACTGTACTTTACGTCTGCTTTTCTAGGCAAGTGTCTTTCCCAAGAACCTTTACTAAACAGGTGCCACAAGATTAAGACCTATAGTTTTAAGATTGGTGCCACAGTAGGACCTCTTGGTAGTCCTTAAAGGGAGTCTGTCACCTCATTTCACCTATATAACTAACAGCACTGCCCCGCAGAAGATTGCATACAGATGCCAGACATACCTGTGTGCACTTTTTGTCTGTATTCCATGTCCAGAAAAAGCACTTTTATTCTGCAGGAAAACAGCTCCCAAGTGCCCGGCTCTGCTGCTGATGCAAACCAGACTGAAGAGGGGAGGGCTGCTTTAGCTAGTCATATCTTGGGATTGGTAGCAGATAGAAAAATGTTCTGGCCTTCTCTGACAGATGACATTCCAAGCTTTAAAATGATACCAAAATCACAGCATTATACCCAGTAAATCAGAAGATATAGCTGTTAGAAATTGAGTCGGGAGAGAAAGCTGTTTTTAGTTTCACTTTCAGCCAGGCACTTGGGAACTGTTTTCCTGCAGAATAAAAGTGCTTTTTCTGGACATGTAATACAGACAAAGTGCACACAGGTATGTCTGAGATGTGTCTGCAATCTTCTGTGGGGCACTGCTGTCAGTTATATAGGTGAAAATGAGGTGACATACTCCCTTTAAGAGACTCTGCGCCCATCCATTTGAGCCACTGAAGGAAGTTGATATGAAGTCTTAGAAGGTTGCATTTCTACTGGCCGTTACATCAGCTAAGAGGCTTAGTGAGCTTTAGGCCTTTTTGGCTTCTGCGTGGAATACTAACTTCCTCCCAGATAGTCTTGCTAAGATACACACTTACCTTCTCTCCAAAGTTTCCTTCCTTTGAAAATATAAGCCATGTCATATTTCTCCCTGTGTTGTTTCCCAAGCCTTCCTCTACATTCCCTAGACATTCCTACACGTCTAAAAATTTACCTTCAGAGAACCAGTCTGTGCAGGAAGATTCAGAATTTGTTTATTCTCCATTTTGGAACTAACAAAGGCCTAAAGGCCTCTTAAAGGGGTTGTCCGGGTTCAGAGCTGAACCCGGACATACCCAGGTTTTGACTCCCGCAACCCTCCTGAACAGGGCATCGGAGCATCTCATGCTCCGATGCCCTCCCTTGCCCTGCACTGGATCGCGCAGGGCAAGGGCTCTTTTGTTTATAAACATTCACTGCCGGGTGGAGGCTTCCGCCCGGCAGTGAGTTCGGTGACGTCACCGGCCGTAATGGGCCGGCTTTAGCGCTGCCCTAGCCGTTTGAATGGCTAGGGCAGCGCTAAAGCCCGCCCATCAGCGCCGATGACGTCACCGGGCTCACTGCCGGGCGGAAGCCTCCGCCTGGCAGAGCCCGGTACGTCACCGGAACCGGGCTAAATTCCTTTGCCCTGCGCTAATTAGCACAGGGCAAAGGAGGGCATCGGAGCATAGGATGCTCCGATGCCCTGTTCAGGCGGGCTGCCTGGGTGAATTGAAAGGTATGTCCGGGTTCAGCTCCGAACCCGGACAACCCCTTTAACCAAGGTAAATGGATTAAGGAGGTCATCAAATTATCTTTTTAGTCTTGGAAGCTCCTTCCTTTGTTTGAGCCCATTCTATCCATTCCTTCCCGGCAATTGCCTGCTCATTAGTGGAGGACACTGCTGCTATTACTTGCAGTGATCTCCTCCAGAGTATTGGGAGGAGTGATTGCTCATGCCATCGCTGGTCCCCATATAGACTGATTGTTTGCCGGCAGCAGGTGGTGATTAGACAACACGATCTGTCGCTGTTGAAATATTGGGATTGCTTGATAAATAAGCTTGCTCATTCATCAGGTAATCAACGGCAGTATTAAGGCCCTTTTAGACGGGCCGATGTGTCTCCCTGCCCGAGCGCCGATCAGCGATATCGGCGCTCGGGCAGGGAGCCTTTACACGGCCCGATGAATCGAGCGCCGGGCCGCACGAGTGATCGCTGTATCACTCGTGCGGCCGGGAAGCTCCATACTGTCAGGCGCACATCGCCTGTTTACACAGGCCGATGTGCGCCCGACAGATTGGATCTTTTGTAGAAACCAAAAGATCCAATCAGCTGACGAACGAGCGTTTTGCTCGTTCGTCGGCTGATTAGGGCCACTTTTACACGGGCCGATTATCGACACTAGCGTTCCTAGGAACGATTTTTCGGCCGATAATCGGCCCGTGTAAAAGGACCTTTACACTGCCAGATCATCGATAATGAGTGTTACTACAAACACTTGTTAGTGATGCTCTCACAGACTAGCTGCCAGCCTAAGGCCTCTTTCACACGAGCGTTACGGATTCAGTCCGGATGCGTTCAGGGTGCGTTTCCAGAAAATCCGCACCAATCCGCATGCAATTGTTCGTTCAGTTTTTTCCGCGCGGGTGCGATGCGTTTTGATGCGTTTTTCACACGCGTGATAAAAAAACGGAATGTTCACAAACAACATCTCTAAGCAACCATCAGTGAATCACTTGCGTGCGGATGCAATGCGTGATTCACGCAGACCCATTCACTTCAATGGGGCCAGGGCTGCGTGAAAAACGCAGAATATAGAACATGCTGCGATTTTCACGCAACGGCGAACTGATGTGTGAAAAACATCGCTCATGTGAAAAACCCCATTGAAATGAATGGGTCAGGATTCAGTGCGTTCGCATCACGCATTGCACCCGCGCGGAAATCTCGGCCGTGACTG
Organism: Rhinella marina; assembly: GCA_900303285.1. Lineage (NCBI taxonomy): Eukaryota > Metazoa > Chordata > Amphibia > Anura > Bufonidae > Rhinella > Rhinella marina. Next base: position 109,263 of record ONZH01010189.1, on the reverse strand, counting down.
ATTAGGTCAGGATGCGTTCAGGGTGCTTTCAGGAACCATTTTGCAAGCAAGTTCAGTCAGTTTTGTCTGTAATTACGTTCAGTTTTTTTCCGCACGGGTGCAATGCGTTTTGATGAGTTTTTCACGCACGTGATAAAAAACTGAAGGTTTACAAACAACATCTCTTAGCAACCATCAGTGAAAAACGCATTGCATCCGCACTTGCCTCAGGATGCAGTGCGTTTTTCACTGAAGCCCCATTCAGTTTGGGGCCAGGGCTGCGTGAAAAACGCAGAATATAGAACATGCTGCGTTTTTCACGCAACGCAGAACTGATGCGTAAAAAAAAAAAAAACGCTCATGTACACAGACCCATTGAAATGAATGGGTCAGGATTCAGTGCGGGTGCTATGCGTTCACGCATTGCATCCGTGTGGAAAACACGCTCGTGTGAAAGGGGCCTAACACACCCTTTAGTTGAATCTTCTGAATTCAGAAAGGACTGCCTTTGGTCGGTCAGTTTCGAGTTGTAACAAAAGGGGGCTATGAGAGTAGCAGTTGTTTCTCATGAGAAATGTTTCTATTGTTTAGACTCTGGCCACTGTTGTGACTTTGTGGCATGAGAAGATTTCTGCAATGGTGTAAACTGGATAGGAGAGCACAAAGTCTCCAAAACCCAGCACGCAATAATAAATAAATCTGAACACTAGCCAGGGCTCTCAGTAATAAAGATGACCAGTTGGCTCTCTCTACTTATAAAATGTATTACATATAGCATACTACTATTTCTAGTCACTGAAGAGAGAATGACTCTGGCAGGCCACTGTTCACACAAGACATTTGCCGTGGGTTGGATTTTTTATGTCTTTTACATGCAACACTGGTTATAAACACTTGAGTGTGTGAGACACTTTAGGGCAACAGTCGCTTTATTCAGAAATATGACCCTCATGCTCAGTAGTGGCTGCAAGACGCCACACGGTGCTACAGCTCTGAGACAACCCACAATTTCAATACTCATGGGGAATGGAGGTACAAATGGGCTAGGAGCCAAAATTAACATCAGGATTTCTACGGCAGTGGAGCGGTGAGAAGCACCTTGGCGCTGGCAAGTTTATATGCTTTAGGGCTCATGCACACAAACGTATTTTCTTTCCATGTCCGTTCAATTGTTTGTGCAGAACATATGCGGAACCATTCATTTGAAAGGGTCCGCAAAAAAAACGGAAGTTACTCCGTGTGCATTCCATTTTCATATGTCCGTTCTGCAAAAACATAGAACATGTCCTATTATTGTACGCTCTGTACAGTATTAGAATGTATTGGCTCCGATGAGCCAAAGTTATTACCTCGCGAAGTCTCATGAGACTTCGTGTAATAACTTCATAAATTCAACTTCGGCTCATCGGAGCCAATACATTCTACTACTGTATACTGTATGCTCTGTACAGTATTAGAACAAATTTATATGCATATCGACTTCGGATGTTTCATCTGAAGTCAATTTGCTCATCCCTAGCTATAACTGACACTCCAGTACTATTAACCCTTTCCCGCATTTGGACATAACTGTACGTCCAGATTGCATGTAATTTACAACTATGGGGGGAGATATGCGCCCGATATGTTAACCGGGGCTGTGAAGCTATAAAGTGTCACAGCTCGGAGTCTCCGCTCTCACAGAGTGCAGAGACGCTGGAGAAGCCGGCAAGAGACCAATCAGAATCTGCACAGACTAACCAATCAGATCGTGGTTGCTTGAATAGTTTTGGTTTCAGGTTGTGAGCTCCACAGTTCGTGAATGTACAGGTCTGAGCTGATATTGGGTGTGTCCTGTAATGACCCCTCTTGTGTCCCTGATGCCCCCATCTTGCTCTTGCAGGCCGTGCATGCGCCTCTGTGCGCTCCCATCACTGTACAGCTGCCCCTGCAGGTGACGCTACAGAGGTTCATCCCCATTGCAGCCTGCTATTGGCCACTCCCCCCTGTCGCCGAATGTTTTCATCTGAGCTACGGTGAGATGCAGCGGCGGCCGTGCAGGGATCTGGAGCGACGTGGATGCCGGGGAGCAGGTAAGTATAACGTAAACAAGAGGTTAGGGCATTGGGGGGAGGGGGTGGGGCGTTCATTATAGGGAATGGATAACCCCTTTAATGTGACAATCACCGCTGCACTATAATAATTGATGGAATGCAATAATATTCTATAATAACCACTGCACTGTAATAACTGGCGTAATAATGTGATATAATCACCACTGCACTGTAATAACTGATTGAGCATATTAATGTGATATAATAATGACTGGTCTGTAATAACTTTTATGGCGTATAATAATGTAATAACCAAAGCGCTATTAATTACGATTTCTAATGTTAAAGGGGTTGTCCGGGTTCAGAGCTGAACCCGGACATACCCAGGTTTTGACTCCCGCAGCCCTCCTGAACAGGGCATCGGAGCATCTCATGCTCCGATGCCCTCCCTTGCCCTGCGCTGGATCGCGCAGGGCAAGGGCTCTTTTGTTTATAAACATTCACTGCCGGGCGGAGGCTTCCGCCAGGCAGTGAGTTCGGTGACGTCACCGGCCGTACTGAATGGCTAGGGCACCGTTTGAATGGCTAGGGCAGCGCTAAAGCCCGCCCATCAGCGCCGATGACGTCACCGGGCTCACTGCCGGGCGGAAGCCTCCGCCTGGCAGAGCCCGGTACGTCACCGGAACCGGGCTAAATTCCTTTGCCCTGCGCTAATTAGCGCAGGGCAAAGGAGGGCATCGGAGCATAGGATGCTCCGATGTCCTGTTCAGGCGGGCTGCCTGGGTGAATTGAAAGGTATGTCCGGGTTCAGCTCCGAACCCGGACAACCCCTTTAATCTGTTTTCACTTAAAGGGGTTGTCTCACTTTAGCAAATGGCATTGTAATGTATACAAGGGACCTGGACATTGAGGGAATCATTATAGGGGCTGGATAACCCCTTTAATATGTTATTACAGTGCAGGGGTGATTATGTCACATTATTATGTGCCATCAGTTATTACAGTGCAGGGGTGATTATATCACATTATTATGTGCCATCAGTTATTACAGCGCAGGATATCACATTATTATGTGCCATCAGTTATTACAGTGCAGGGGTGATTATATCACATTATTATGTGCCATCAGTTAATACAGTGCAGAGGTTATCATATCACATTATGTGCCATCAGTTATTACAGTGCAGGGGTGATTATATCACATTATTATGTGCCATCAGTTATTACAGTGCAGAGGTTATTATATCACATTATTATGTGCCATCAGTTATTACAGTGCAGGAGTTATTATATCACATTATTATGTTCCATCAGTTAATACAGTGCAGAGGTTATTATATCACATTATTATGTGCCATCAGTTATTACAGTGCAGGGGTTATTATATCACATTATTATGTGTTATCAGTTATTACAGCGCAGGATATCACATTATTATGTGCCATCAGTTATTACAGCGCAGGATATCACATTATTATGTGCCATCAGTTATTACAGTGCAGGGGTTATTATATCACATTATTATGTTCCATCAGTTATTACAGCGCAGGGGTTATTATATCACATTATTATGTGCCATCAGTTATTACAGTGCAGAGGTTATTATATCACATTATTATGTGCCATCAGTTATTACAGCGCAGGGGTTATTATATCACATTATTATGTGTTATCAGTTATTACAGTGCAGGGGTGATTATATCACATTATTATGTGCCATCAGTTATTACAGTGCAGGGGTTAGTATATCACATTATTATGTGTTATCAGTTATTACAGCGCAGGATATCACATTATTATGTGCCATCAGTTATTACAGTGCAGGGGTTAGTATATCACATTATTATGTGCCATCAGTTATTACAGTGCAGGGGTGATTATATCACATTATTATGTGCCATCAGTTATTACAGCGCAGGATATCACATTATTATGTGCCATCAGTTATTACAGTGCAGAGGTTATTATATCACATTATTATGTGCCATCAGTTATTACAGTGCAGAGGTTATTATATCACATTATTATGTGCCATCAGTTATTACAGCGCAGGGGTGATTATATCACATTATTATGTGCCATCAGTTATTACAGTGCAGGGGTTATTATATCACATTATTATGTGCCATCAGTTATTACAGTGCACAGGTTATTATATCACATTATGTTCCATCAGTTAATACAGTGCAGAGGTTATTATATCACATTATGTTCCATCAGTTAATACAGTGCAGAGGTTATTATATCACATTCAATTCAATTCAATTCAATAAAGCTTTATTGGCACGTCCAAGTAAAACATTTAGCATTGCCAGAGCAAAAAGAAATAATAATAGGTATTGTGGAGGGGGGTTTGATGTGGGAATTAGGGGGTGGATGTTTGGTTAAAGGGGCAGTATAGCAGTGTAATAGTCCATGGTGTAGGGGCAGTATAGGGGTATAATAGTCCATGGTATCTCATCTTCCTCTTAGTTGGTGGCAGGTGGAGACATATTGGGCAGCGATCTCCACAGTTGACTCCTCTTCTCCCAGTAGGATGTGGAGTTTTCTCCGCTCATCTATGGAGGTGAAGTCCGGGATGTGAGCTGAGATTCTCTGGAAGTACGTGGCCCTCACGGTTGAGTATTTGCTGCAGTGTAGCAGGAAGTGGGCCTCGTCCTCCAGGGCCCCCTGCTCACAGTGCTGGCACTGTCTGTTCTCCCGTGGCTTGTATGTCTGCCTGTGCCGCCCCGTCTCCATCTCCAGGCTGTGGGCGCTCAGTCTGTACAGGCTCAGGGTCTGTCTGTGTTTGGGGTGGGGTATCCTCTCCAGGTAGGGCGCCATAGTGTAGTCCCTTTGCAGTGATTGGTATATGGTGAGTTTCTGGTTGGTGTCTATTTCTCTTCTCCATTCCTCTATGTATCGCTCCTTGCAGCTCTCTATGACCCCCTTTATTTACATTATTATGTGCCATCAGTTATTACAGTGCAGGGGTTATTATATCACATTATTATGTGCCATCAGTTATTACAGTGCAGTGGTTATTATATCACATTATTATGTGCCATCAGTTATTACAGTGCAGTGGTTATTATATCACATTATTATGTGCCATAAGTTATTACAGTGCAGTGGTTATTATATCACATTATTATGTGCCATCAGTTATTACAGTGCAGTGGTTATTATATCACATTATTATGTGCCATCAGTTATTACAGCGCAGCAGTGATTATATCACATTATTATGTGCCATCAGTTATTACAGTGCAGGGGTGATTATATCACATTATTATGTGCCATCAGTTATTACAGTGCAGGGGTTATTATATCACATTATTATGTGTTATCAGTTATTACAGTGCAGGGGTGATTATATCACATTATTATGTGCCATCAGTTATTACAGTGCAGAGGTTATTATATCACATTATGTGCCATCAGTTAATACAGTGCAGAGGTTATTATATCACTTTATGTTCCATCAGTTATTACAGTGCAGGGGTTATTATATCACATTATTATGTGCCATCAGTTATTACAGTGCAGTGGTTATTATATCACATTATTATGTGCCATCAGTTATTACAGTGCAGTGGTTATTATATCACATTATTATGTGCCATCAGTTATTACAGTGCAGGGGTGATTATATCACATTATTATGTGCCATCAGTTATTACAGTGCAGGGGTTATTATATCACATTATGTGCCATCAGTTAATACAGTGCAGAGGTTATTATATCACATTATGTGCCATCAGTTAATACAGTGCAGAGGTTATTATATCACATTATGTTCCATCAGTTATTACAGCGCAGGGATTATTATATCACATTATTACATTCCATCAGTTTTTACAGTGCAGAGGTTATTACATCACATTATGTTCCATCAGTTATTACAGTGCAGGGGTTATTATATCACATTATTATGTTCCATCAGTTATTACATACAGTGCAGGGATTATTATATCACATTATTACATTCCATCAGTTTTTACAGTACAGAGGTTATTATATCACATTATGTTCCATCAGTTATTATAGTGCAGGGGTTATTAAATCACATTATTATGTTCCATCAGTTATTACAGCGCAGGGGTTATTATATCACATTATTATGTTCCATCAGTTATTACATACAGTGCAGGGGTTATTATATCACATTATTATGTTCCATCAGTTATTACATACAGTGCAGTGGTTATTATATCACATTATTATGTGTTATCAGTTATTACAGCGCAGGGGTTATTATATCACATTATTATGTGCCATCAGTTATTACAGTGCAGAGGTTATTATATCACATTATTATGTTCCATCAGTTATTACAGTGCAGGGGTGATTATATCACATTATTATGTTCCATCAGTTTTTACATACAGTGCAGGGGTTATTATATCTCATTATTATGTTCCATCAGTTATTACAGTGCAGTGGTTATTATGTCACATTATTATGTGTTATCAGTTATTACAGCGCAGGGGTTATTATATCACATTATGTGCCATCAGTTATTACAGTGCAGAGGTTATTATATCACATTATTACATTCCATCAGTTATTACAGCGCAGCAGTGATTATATCACATTATTATGTGCCATCAGTTATTACAGCGCAGGGGTGATTATATCACATTATTATGTGCCATCAGTTATTACAGTGCAGGGGTGATTATATCACATTATTATGTGCCATCAGTTATTACAGTGCAGGGGTTATTATATCACATTATTATGTGTTATCAGTTATTACAGTGCAGGGGTGATTATATCACATTATTATGTGCCATCAGTTATTACAGTGCAGAGGTTATTATATCACATTATGTGCCATCAGTTAATACAGTGCAGAGGTTATTATATCACATTATGTTCCATCAGTTATTACAGTGCAGGGGTTATTATATCACATTATTATGTGCCATCAGTTATTACAGTGCAGTGGTTATTATATCACATTATTATGTGCCATCAGTTATTACAGTGCAGTGGTTATTATATCACATTATTATGTGCCATCAGTTATTACAGTGCAGGGGTGATTATATCACATTATTATGTGCCATCAGTTATTACAGTGCAGGGGTTATTATATCACATTATGTGCCATCAGTTAATACAGTGCAGAGGTTATTATATCACATTATGTGCCATCAGTTAATACAGTGCAGAGGTTATTATATCACATTATGTTCCATCAGTTATTACAGCGCAGGGATTATTATATCACATTATTACATTCCATCAGTTTTTACAGTGCAGAGGTTATTACATCACATTATGTTCCATCAGTTATTACAGTGCAGGGGTTATTATATCACATTATTATGTTCCATCAGTTATTACATACAGTGCAGGGATTATTATATCACATTATTACATTCCATCAGTTTTTACAGTACAGAGGTTATTATATCACATTATGTTCCATCAGTTATTATAGTGCAGGGGTTATTAAATCACATTATTATGTTCCATCAGTTATTACAGCGCAGGGGTTATTATATCACATTATTATGTTCCATCAGTTATTACATACAGTGCAGGGGTTATTATATCACATTATTATGTTCCATCAGTTATTACATACAGTGCAGTGGTTATTATATCACATTATTATGTGTTATCAGTTATTACAGCGCAGGGGTTATTATATCACATTATTATGTGCCATCAGTTATTACAGTGCAGAGGTTATTATATCACATTATTATGTTCCATCAGTTATTACAGTGCAGGGGTGATTATATCACATTATTATGTTCCATCAGTTTTTACATACAGTGCATTGGTTATTATATCTCATTATTATGTTCCATCAGTTATTACAGTGCAGTGGTTATTATATCACATTATTATGTGTTATCAGTTATTACAGCGCAGGGGTTATTATATCACATTATTATGTGCCATCAGTTATTACAGTGCAGAGGTTATTATATCACATTATTATGTTCCATCAGTTAATACAGTGCAGAGGTTATCATATCACATTATGTGCCATCAGTTATTACAGTGCAGTGGTTATTATATCACATTATTATGTTCCATCAGTTATTACAGTGCAGTGGTTATTATATCACATTATTATGTGACATCAGTTATTACAGCGCAGGGGTTATTACAGATGGCCTGCAGCTGCTGGGACTCCCCTGCATGACATCATACCCCCGCCTATATGAATGACGCACATGGAGGCCACGCCGCTGTCTCCGCCCCCTGTTCTGATTGGCTGGCGCTTACGTCATGCAGCTCCTCTTCCCGGTGACCTCATCGCAGCCGCTCTCACCCGCTCCGCCCGGAGCCCGGACACTGACCCGACGGTGAGGCCCGTACTTGCAGGCCCGGATCAGCGGTGAGTACTGGCGACTATGCGTTTGACGTCATTACCCTGCGTCATTGACACCTGTGACATAAAGACCCCCCGGCAATCATCCTGTCACCGTCCGCTGCCCGCCCCTCAGCCGTCATCACATGGAAGGACAGGCTGCGTACCCGGGTATGTCCCTCGGCGTCCTGCTCCCCATGTCCTGTATAATCCCCTCTATGTCACTACATACCCGGCATTTCCCCTGTGTGTAGCCCAATAGTGCGGTCTCGTATGTGTTCCCCTGTACTCTCCCAGGGTTTCCACACTGACCGCCATACATCCCCTATAGGTACCCTCCAGCATTTACCCTGTGCCCTCTATATGCCCCTCTGTGATAGGGGTCAGTATATGAGGGGGATCCTCCAATTTCTTGTATGGGGTGTGCGGCCTGAGCCATGGAAGTCCCTTTATAAATGTAAACCATGCCATCCTCACACTGTCCTTTAAAGTGGCTGATAACAGAGAGCGATTGCTTGGCAAGGTCTTCACCCCCCCTTTTGCTTTGGTGTTGAGCCAGCTCTTAAAGGGACTTCAAGTGGGGACTGAACCAGTATTGGCAGGGGAGTGCAGAGGTATAGATTTTTTTGGTTTTTAATTTTAACCCCTTGTGAGCCATGTGTAAAAACATTTAACATTTGGACAGCCCCTCTGACACTTCTTCTTCAACATATCAGTTGTTTTCTCCTCTGTGGCCGGTGAACAGTCTTATGCTTCTGTAACGAAAAGTTCTTCAGCTGTCAGACTTTGTGCTTCTGTTTTTTTCCCCCCACAATCTTCAAGATCTCCAATGGCTGTCAGCGAATAGCAACATTCATTGTTTACATCTTTAAATCTAAAAAACCCCGTCACAACCTATCCAGTGTAGATAGTCGTCTGAAAGCTGTTCAGCCTGACACTTTACCTGCACTGATGCACTGTAACAAACCCTCAGCTGTGAGAAGTATTAGGTTTAGGCAGATATTCATCCTCTGAACGTAAGGAGGAATCTTTCCCTTCACCGACAGCAGGAAGAGATGTTAAACACAAAGTGGGGGAGCGTTAGAAAATTGTGGTGCAAGGTCCATTTTTGCACCAAATTTGCAGCTTCTTTTTACAGCTTCTGCCAACCTCATCCATTTGACAAAAAGTATGTGTGCCAGAAAACTGGCGCACTTTACACCACAATGGAATTGCCAGTATGCCAGCTTCTGTGCTGGCGTAGATTTCTTTTTCTGGTGCTCAGGACTCCTGAAGACGTGCCAGCATTATTAAAGGGAGTCTTTCACCTATATAACTAAGAGCACTGCCCCACAGAAGATTGCAGACACATCCCAGACATACCTGTGTGCACTTTGTGTCTGTATTACATGTCCAGGAAAAGCACTTTTATTCTGCAGGAAAACAGCTCCCAAGTGCCCAGCTCTGCTGCTGCAAGTGCCCAAAGCAAACCAGACTGAAGAGGGGAGGGCTGCTTTAGCTGCTCGTATCTTGGGATTGGTAGCAGATAGAAAAATGGTTCTGACCTTCTTTGAAAGCTGGCATTCCAGCCGTACAATACCAGAATCGCAGCATTATATCCAGTATATCAGAAGATATAGCTGAGTCGGGAGAGAAAGCTGTTTTTAGTTTCACATTCAGCTGGGCACTTGGGGGGGGGACACAACAAAAACTGCATCATAAAAAGCTCTGGAGTTTCTTCCGCAATCAGATACAGTAATTGTTTTTAATGAACATGTTTCCCCTGTAAAATCCTTATGGGTAATTAACACATCACAAAACCACAACCTACAGCATGTCACCCCCAGCCTCATGTAGGTTGTCATCACCGTTTTGTATCAGAACAGGATTTTTTTTTGTTACAATGCATCAGTGCAGGGAAATTGCACTTTGTAACATTGTATCTACTGTTAGTTATTGAAGTGAGTTAGTAAAGGAAGCCAAACATCTCATCTTTATAAACTCTTTTAATCCGCCATCCAGAATGTCCGATAATCTCCAGAAGTTCTGCCGTTTGTTCCACTGTCTGATAGTCCAGAACACTGCACATTCCTGCGACTATCAAGTCCCGGTGCTGCCGGATTAAATGAATTTGTCCTATGTGACTGCACAATCCTCAGCTTCACGGTGGCGATTTCACATGCTTGAGAATGAGAAGAAGCACCATTTCTCCCTTTGGAATCCGGGTGGAGGGTGAAGGGTTAAGGCCCGGGTGACATCATGCTGTATTGTGATCACAGCTGCAGAGGAGGGAGAGGGATCGCACCCCCTGACTGGCGGGATCACAGCGGCTGATGTCATGGTGGAGCTATGTTACACGAAATGGAGGGAAAGAGGGAGAGCGGATAACATCCTGGAAAGGACCCCCCCTCCCCCAACATATACGATACAATATTAAAATATTTTCAGATAACCATATATATCCATGTAGGGCACCGTCACTTGCTGAGCCCTGCTCCCTAATATTTTGGCGCGGCTCCCCGAGCATGATGGTGAATGCTATGCAGCCCGATGGTATTTATGAATATTTCTATTCTCTATGCATCCGTTTGTTTCGGTAGCCCGCTTCATCATGGTGTCTAGCCTAGACAGTCTGGACTTCAGTCTCATACACCTTACCTGCACTGATACATTGTAACAAACCATCAGGGCAGGACAGAGATTCATGCTTCTGTCTCAGCTCTCAGACGATTGTCTGGCTTGGATACATTTGTAACAAACCCTTGGCTTTTTGTTTTTAAGAGGAGTAGGTCAGGACAGGTTTACAACCTCCTGATGTAAACAAGAATGTTCTCAGCAAGCAGAGATCTTTAAAATGTTGAACTGAGAGACTTTTAGAAAGTTGCGGAATGTTTCATATACAGTGAAGCATGTGCCGGCCCTTTAAGCGCAGTCGCGGTGTATCAGTGCTTGGCGGTTTCATTTGCATGCGGCGGGTGATGAAACATGGTTCAGTGAATATACAGAACCTGGCTTTTCTGGGTTTACATGTGGTTCTGCGCAGTGATAATCGGACAGGAGCTGCTGGTGTTACTCACAGTTGGGGTCTTAAATTCCTCTTTGGAGCACAACTGCTGGGTGACGTCCAGGAGCTGGCAGCATCTGTACTGGGGCCAAGTAGAGGGACTTGGCAGAGGTGCCCGCTCTCATTCCTGTGTGTCTGGCCCTCACGAAGGCTCCATCCAGCAGGTCACCCCACAATGACCTGTCCAATACAGTTCCCTGGTCATTTATATTTTCTAACACAGCAATGGCTGCTCGTCATTTGGCCGTCTGCATAAGGACATGCTGGTGGTTGAGTGGCCCCAATCCTACTGACAGGTTCCCTTTAAAGGGACCGCCCATTTTTGTTTGGCCGCACTCCTGACAAAGAGCTGAATAGAAGGGGCTCCCACTTGTTGACCTCCCTCCCCCGCCAACTCCATAAGTCCTGGTAGGGCTTAAACATTCAGAGCCATATTCGCAATTCAGATTCCTTTTAGCTCTTAGGGTGTGAGGCCTCCCTGAGGATGATCTGCTGTAGTGCATTGTGGGAGATGATGTGTTCTCCCCAACTACTGCATAGTTCAAGTGTGAGTGGAGTACAGCATGTGATGTAACATACATTGAATTCGGAAAGCCTTTCACTTTTTCACATTTTTTATGTTGTGCCCTTGTGCCGCCACATAACAAATAAAAAGTACAACCCCCCCCCATTAATCTGCCCTCAATACCCCATAATCACAAAGTGCAAACAAAATATTTGAAATTTTTGAAAAGGAAAAACTAAACTCTTTACTCAAGTATTCCGACCCTTTACTCAGGACTTCATTGAAGAACCTTTGTCAGTGATCACTGGATTTGGGGACTTTCTGCCATTCTTCTCTGCAGATACTTTTAATTTCTGTCAGATTGGATGAGGACCATCAGTGGATAGTCATTTTCAGGTCTCTTTAGAGATGTTTGATTAAGGTCCGGTCAGAGAACTGGCCACTGCCATAAAGCCCAGATTGGTGGAGTGCTGCAGTGATGGTTGACCTTCTGGAATCTTCTCCCATCTGCACACAGCATCTTTGGAGCTCATCCAAATCTGGATGGAGATCTGTGTCTCCACACAATCCTGTCTCTGAGCTCTACAGGCAGTTCTTTCCTCCTTATGGCTTGGTTTTTGCTCTGACATGTATTGTCATCTGGGAGACCTTATATAGAGAGGGCTGTATCTTTCTAAATCATGCCCAATTATCTGAATTTACCACAGATAGACTTAAATCAAGACGTAGAAACATCTCGAAGATGATCAAAAGAAACAGGAGGCCACAGAGCTAAATTTCAAGTGTCATAGCAAAGGGTCTGAATACTTAATTTCCATGTGAAATTTTAGTTTCTCCTTTTTAATAAATTTGCAGACATTTCTAAAGTTCTATTTTCACTTCCGCATTTTGGGGTATTGGGTGCAGATTGATGGGAGAAAACTGGATTTTTTATTTTATTTTAGCAAAATCGGCAACATGACAAAATGTTAAAGTCAAAGGGTCTGAAGACTATCCAAATTCATTGAAGATGCTCTGCTGTATTAGTGTGCAGCACCTGCTCGGTCAGCACCTTGATAGGTGCACATTACACCAGGAAATTACAGATCTTCGCTTCTCGCGTCTTCCTGTTTACAGGGCGCGGTGCCAGGCGTGTGATTACATTTCTTACCGGGCGTGTTCATGATTCATCTGAGAATCCAAAGGTGTTTCTGGTTTTCACCGTTTAACAGCAGGTGATTCAGAGCCACCACCTGTGCCCAGTGTCTGTTTCAGTTTATACCAGAGCAGAGATTCTCATTTCTAATTTCATATCCCTTTTATGTCAGATTTTGGGGAATCTGGGTGACTACAAATATGGTCACCTTTGTACCTCCCACAGAGGCTGCCAACAGTCATGCATGGCAAAGCTGCCTAGTTATGTGGCTTATGTACAGCTGTTTGACAGATGAGCCATTTGTGACTCCCAAAAAGCTGGGTGACCCGCGTGATTTTAACGACATATAGACTCGGCTGTGCCCCATGCACTCTACCTGTGTCTGATAGGACGAGGTGTGCACGCCCAGTGCTGCTATGTGTGAGATCACCGCTCCCTCATCTCTGAATAAACTCCATGAGGTTATTTTGTTACAAGGCCAAAGATCACGTGACTTCATCTGTGCAGCCGCTGATTACAGCTCCGGACTTTATCCGAGGTTGAAATGAACAAACTTTACATAAGTCGCACCGCACGTCACCAGCGGACAAGTACGTGGGTGGAGTAGTTATGATCTTATCCATTAGTCATAGTCTTATTATATTGAGATCAGCGATGACATCACTGAGAATACAATTTATCCATTCACTAGAGATCAGCGGTGACATCATTGAGAATGCAGCCTGTCCATTCACTAGAGAACAGTGGTGACATCACTGAGAATACAATTTATCCATTCATTAGAGATGAGCGGTGACATCACTGAGAATGCAGCCTACCCATTCACTAGAGATCAGTGGTGACATCACTGAGAATGCAGCCTACCCATTCACTAGAGATCAGTGGTGACATCACTGAGAATGCAGCCTATCCATTCACTAGAGAGCAGTGGTGACATCACTGAGAATGCAGCCTATCCATTCACTAGAGAGCAGTGGTGACATCACTGAGAATGCAGCCTACCCATTCACTAGAGATCAGTGGTGACATCATTGAGAATGCAGTCTATCCATTCACTAGAGATGAGCGGTGACATCACTGAGAATGCAGCCTATACATTCACCAGAGATCAGTGGTGACATCATTGAGAATGCAGCCTATACATTCACCAGAGATCAGTGGTGACATCACTGAGAATGCAGCCTATACATTCACCAGAGATCAGTGGTGACATCACTGAGAATGCAGCCTATCCATTCACTGGAGATCAGCGGTGACGTCCTGCAGCTTGAAACGTAATGAAAAACGTTTATACTTTATATTCAAAAGGGATTAACACTGTGGGACAGATTTGCCATCTCCCTTTGCCTTGGTTTTGGTGTTAAAAGGTTGAAAAACCTGGTTTTGCAACTTTTTAAATGCCCTTGCGACTAAATCAAGTGGCCTTGGACGTTTCCAAAAAGGGGCCATTGGTCCCAGCACATATATTATGATTTACTCCAGAAACTGGTGTTAATGATGACTGAGACCTACGTCAGGTATGAGCGGAAGCTGGAGTCTGCACCTCGTGATAAATAAAATGTCTTCTCCAGTGGCACAGGGCCCATCAAGAATAGCGGTCTTGATAAATCCGGGCCTATGTTTTATTTCCCCTACAATCTAATGGCCACGTAACAGCAAGTAGGCAATGAACGGCTTTTCTGAGCAAAAGCTCTGGTCGCAGTAAATGGTTTAATCTTTCACTCACTGATGTCACCCGGTTAATGTTAAACAGGCTCTGCCATGCTGGAAACTTCACCAGAGAATGGAAAAATCTGGAGAGTGATTACTGGGAGAGATCCTGGATAGTGGCTGTGCAATGGTCTGTCATATATCGCTTGTGTACATCTGATATGCCAGGGGCTCGTTCAGGGTGTGCGGAAAGTTGGGTAATGACTACAATGTTCCTGAATAAAACCCACGTGAAAAAAATTAATTTCCTGTATGTTTTCTCCTCAGAATCCACCCATTCCGGTGACATCTGAGCTGTTGGTGACAGGAGTCAGCTGAAGACGATGACCTCATAACCCCACATTGGAGAACGCTCTAGCAGCAGATCCTGCATCATCTGTGCTGTGTTTCTGTCCGCTTGAGGAGCAGGATGCCCTGATAGTGCACCTCACACCATGAACCGGTTACAACCCTAAGGACCGCCGGCTACTGACCCCCCTGTGTGTGAACGACAGGAGGCGGGGCCATGGCCACGGCGGGCCTGCACTGTCGATTGCTGACTGTAGACAAGCTGGTGGCATGGATGGAGGGAGGTGCAGAAAAGGTGCTTCTGATTGACAGTCGGCCCTTTGTGGATTACAACACCTCCCACATCCTGGACGCCATCAACATCAACTGCTCAAAACTGATGAAGAGACGACTGCAGCAGGACAAGGTGCAGATCACTGAGCTGATCCAACACTCGGCCAAGCAAAAGGTGGGACACGGCCCAGCCCACAGTAACTCATGTACTGCACAGTACCACTTCTCTCATCCTATACACTGGGTATAGGCCTCAGTATCTGCTCTTATTCTGTATACAGTGGTCCCTCACATTACAATATTAATTGGTTCCAGGACGACTATTGTATGTTGAAACCATTGTAAATTGAGTAATTGGTTCCAAAATGTCATCCAAGATGAGAGAAAATGAAGATTTAAGAAAAATAAGCAGATAACCAAGACAAATAAGACAAGTCCTTACATATAACAGTCATGAATAGCTGCTAACTAGTAACTAATACAGCAATTTCACCAGAGAAGTGACCTTGATTGGTTGGATCTGGTATATGGACACTGCACAGTACCACTTCTCTTGTCCTGTATACTGGATGTAATTCTCAGTATCTGCTCTTATTCTGTATATATGGACACTGCACACTACCACTTCTCTTGTCCTGTATACTGGATGTAATTCTCAGTATCTGCTCTTATTCTGTATATATGGACACTGCACAGTACCACTTCTCTTGTCCTGTATACTGGATGTAATTCTCAGTATCTGCTCTTATTCTGTACATATGGACACTGCACAGTACCACTTCTCTTGTCCTGTATACTGGGTGTAATCCTCAGTATCTGCTCTTATTCTGTACCACTATACACTTATTCTGTACACTATACACCCAGTATATAGGACAAGAGAAGTGGTACTGTGCAGTGTCCATATATACAGAATAAGAGCAGATACTGAGAATTACACCCAGTATACAAGACAAGAGAAGTGGTACTGTGCAGTGTCCATATATACAGAATAAGAGCAGATACTGAGAATTACACCCAGTATACAGGACAGGAGAAGTGGTACTGTGCAGTGTCCATATATACAGAATAAGAGCAGATACTGAGAATTACACCCAGTATACAGGACAAGAGAAGTGGTACTGTGCAGTGTCCATATATAGACAGAATAAGAGCAGATACTGACAATTACTCCCAGCATACAGGAGAATAGAAGTGGTACTGTGCAGTGTCTATATACACAGAATAAGAGCAGATACTGAGAATTACACCCAGTATACAGGACAGGAGAAGTGGTACTGTGCAGTGTCCATATATAGACAGAATAAGAGCAGATACTGACAATTACTCCCAGCATACAGGAGAATAGAAGTGGTACTGTGCAGTGTCCATATATACAGAATAGGAGCAGATAATGAGAATCACACCCAGTATTTAGGACAAGAGAAGTGGTACTGTGCAGTGTCCATATATATACAGGGTGGGCCATTTATATGGATACACCTAAATAAAATGGTAATGGTTGATATTAACTTCCTGTTTGTGGCACATTAGTATATGGGAGGGGGGAAACTTTTCAAAATGGGTGGTGACCATGGTGGCCATTTTGAAGTCGGCCATTTTGGATCCAACTTTAGTTTTTTCAATGGGAAGTGGGTAGAGATGAGCGAGCAGTGCTCGTTATGAGCACTGTAATGCTCGGGTCCCGTGTGCAATGCCCGCAGGCATTGCGGATCCGTCCTCATCTGCATGTAAGTCAATGAGGACGGATCGTTTGGTATGACACTCATACCAAACGGTTCCGTCCTCACCCGTCTTAAAGTCAGTGGGGACGGAACCGTTTGGTATGAGTGTCATACCAAACGATCCATCCTCATTGACTTGCATGCAGATGAGGATGGATCCGCATTGCCTGCGGGCATTGCACACGGGACCCGAGCGTTACAGTGCTCATAACGAGCACTGCTCGCTCATCTCTAGAAGTGGGTCATGTGACACATTAAACTTATTGAGACTTTCACAAGAAAAACAATGACGTGCTTGGTTTTAACGTAACTGTATTCTTTCATGAGTTATTTACAAGTTTCTGGCCACTTATAAAATGTGTTCTGACGATTGTGTTGGATTGTCAATGCAACCCTCTTCTCCCACTCTTCACACACTGATAGCAACATCGCAGAAGAAATGCTAGCACAGGCTTCCAGTATCCGTAGTTTTAGGTGCTGCACATCTCGTATCTTCACAGCATAGACAATTGCCTTCAGATGACCCCAAAGATAAAAGTCTAAGGGGGTCAGATCGGGAGACCTTGGGGGCCATTCAACTGGCCCACGATGACCAATCCACTTTGCAGGAAACTGTTCATCTAGGAATGCTCGGACCTGACACCCATAATGTGGTGGTGCACCATCTCAGGGAACGTGCCAGCTTCAGTGCATAAACAGGGAAACACATCATCATGTAGCAGTTGAATGGCCCCCAAGGTCTCCCGATCTGACCCCCTTAGACTTTTGGGGTCATCTGAAGGCAATTGTCTATGCTGTGAAGATACGAGATGTGCAGCACCTGAAACTACAGATACTGGAAGCCTGTGCTAGCATTTCTTCTGCGGTGTTGCTATCAGTGTGTGAAGAGTGGGAGAAGAGGGTTGCATTGACAATCCAACACAATGGGCAGCACTTTGAACACATTTTATAAGTGGTCAGAAACTTGTAAATAACTCATGAAAGAATAAAGTTATGTTAAAACCAAGCACGTTATTGTTTTTCTTGTGAAATTCTCAATAAGTTTGATGTGTCACATGACCCTCTTCCCATTGAAAAAACTAAAGTTGGATCCAAAATGGTCGACTTCAAAATGGCCACCATGGTCACCACCCATCTTGAAAAGTTTCCCCCCTCCCATATACTAATGTGCCACAAACAGGACGTTAATATCACCAACCATTCCCATTTTATTTAGGTGTATCCATATAAATGGCCCACCCTGTAGAATAAGAGCAGATACTGACAATTACTCCCAGCATACAGGAGAATAGAAGTGGTACTGTGCAGCATCTATAGGCTGCTCTTTAAGTTTGCGGTAGCTCTGCTGTAATCATTCATGCTGGTCATAATTTACCCCCTTGACGATCCTTCTTTTCGCAGGTGGAGCTGGAGTGTCAGGTACAGCAGGTAGTTGTATATGATCAGAGCTCAGTGGACATCTCATCTCTGCCCAGTGATTGCTTCCTCTCTGTGCTGCTCGGAAAGCTGGAGAAGTTGTTCAGCCATGTTCATCTCTTGTCAGGTAACATATTTCTACCACACACATTTCACTTGTGCTGATACATTGGAACAAACTGTCAGGACAGTAGAGTTTTTTACTTCTGGAATTATCAAGACAGGATACATTATAACAAACATTCAGCTGTAAAAAGTGCCAGGGCTGTGCAGCTTTTTAGCTTCTGTTTCGAAACAATGAATGTTTCCTTTAGCTAACAGCAAGCAGAGGTCTTGAAAATGGTGAGGAATGGAAACAGAAAGGGGGAGAGTTATCATTCCCCTCACATCATGGACTTGGTTTAAGGCCCCGTCACAGACAGTATCTGACAAAAGCGAGTAAACCCCTCACATTTTTGTAAATCTTTTATTATATTTTCATGTGGCAACACTGAAGATATGACACTTTAATACAATATAAAGTAGTCAGTGTACGGCTTGTATAACAGTGTAAATTTGGTGTGTCTTCAAAATAACTCAACACACAACTATTAATGTCTAAACCACTGGCAACAAAAGTGAGTACACCCCTAAGTGAAAATGGCCAAATTGTACCCAATTAGCCATTTTCTCTCCCCGGTGTCATGTGACTCGTTAGTGTTACAAGGTCTCAGGTGTGAATGGGGAGCAGGTGTGTTACATTTGGTGTTATCGCTCTCGCACTCTTACTGGTCCCTGGAAGTTCAACATGGCTCCTCATGGCAAAGAACTCTGTGAGAATCTAAAAAAAAGAATTGTTGCTCTACATAAAGATGGCCTAGACTATAAGAAGATTGCCAACACTCTGAAACTGAGCTGCAGCACAATGGCCAAGACCATACAGCGGTAAAACAAGACAGGTTCCACTCAGAACAGGCCTCGCCATGGTTGACCAAAGAAGTTGAGTGCACGTGCTCAGTCATATCCAGAGTTTGTATGAGTTCTGCCAGCATTGCTGCAGAGGTTAAAGTGGTGAGGGGTCGGCCTGTCAGTGCTCAGACCATACGTCGCACACTGCATCAAATTGGCCCGCATGGCTGTTGTCCCAGAAGGAGGCCTCCTCTAAAGATGATGAACAAGAAAGCCCGCAAACAGTTTGCTGAAGACAAGCAGACTAAGGACATAGATTACTGGAACCATGTCCTGTGGTCTGATGAGACCAAGATAAACTTATTTGGTTCAGATGGGGTCAAGCGTGTGTGGTGGCAACCAGGTGAGGAGTACGAAGACAAGTGTGTCTTCCCTACAGTCATGCATGGTGGTGGAAGTGTCATGTTTGGGGCTGCATGAGTGCTGCCAGCTGTGGGGGGCTACATTTCATTGAGGGAACCATGAATGCCAACATGTACTGGGACATACTGAATCAGAGCTTGATCCTCTCTCTTCAGAAACTGGGCCGCAGGGCAGTATTCCAACATGATAACGATCCCAAACACCTCAAAGATGACAACTGTCTTGCTAAAGAAACTGAGTATAAAGGTGCTGGACTGGCCAAGCATGTCTCCAGACCTAAACCCTATTGAGCATCTGTGGGGCATCCTCAAACGGAAGATGGAGGAGCACAAGGTCTCTATCATCCATCAGCTCAGGGATATCGTCATGGAGGAGTGGAAGGGGCAACCTGTGAAGCTCTAATGAACTCCATGCCCGAGAGAGTTAAGGCAGTGCTAGAAAATAATGATGGCCACACAAAATATTGACACTTTGGGCACAATTTGGCCATTTTCACTTAGGGATGTACTCACTTTTGTTGCCAGCGGTTTAGACATTAATGGCTGTGTGTTGAGTTATTTTGAGGGCACACCAATTTTACACTGTTATACAAGTCGTACACTGACTACTTTGCATTGTGTCAAAGTGTCAGATCTTCAGTGTTGTCCCATGAAAAGATGCAATAAAATATCTACAAAAACGTGAGAGGTGTACTCCCTTTTGTGTGATACTGTACATCGGGTGATCTGGTTTAGTTCCCCCTCTGACGTGAAGCAGAAAACACCGGAAAGGAACTGAGCCAGAACTGATCCCGTAGTTTAATATGGGATCTGGCACGTATATCTAGATGTCTAATGGCGCCAGACAGAAAAATGCTGCACACTCAGTTTGTCTGTCACTGGCGCTATACAGATAGATTTCATTGAATAATTTAGTGTCTATGCTAAATTATTAATTACATTAAATTACAAAAGAATTCAGATCCAGGTGCAGGTTTGAAATCTGTAGAATATTTTTTGTGGGACGACTCCTTTAAAGTGTAACTGCCGTTTCACTACCAAAAATGAAATTCATAACATATGTGATGTTGAAGGGCAGATATTCATGAAGCTTTATTTTTCAGTTAATTTTACCTTTTTGATGTCTGTATTCAGCCCTTAGCAACCAAATTTCTCTGTGCCTCTATTTCAGCATCTTCCTAAAATGGCTTCTGCTGCTCTTCCTGTGGTGATGTTTGCCCTGTCCTTGAGGCTATCCTGTATTTCCCTCACTTCCCATAAGCCTTTGCTCTCCTCACATGAACTAGCAGGACCAATCAGAATGCAGATAACCTCACACTACCCCAGAGCACTGTGTATCCTCTCACAAACAGCTAACCAGAGACAAGCCCTGCAATTACATGAAGTCAGTAAGCATTTGTATTAACCTCTTAATAGTCACTTGTCCCTTATTATCTTCCACACTGACAGGGAGGGGGGGGTGCTGCTTTAGCTGCTCATAGCTCTGGTTTGGTACCAGCTAGAAATATGGGCTTTGTATTGTCTTAAAGCTGTCATTTCAGGCTTTAAGACCATACCAAAATGACATAAATCTGTTCAGTACAAGGCGAGATATCACTCATAGAAATCAGCATGCTGTGAATGAAGCTGAAAATGAAAGTATAAGCAGCTTTTACTCACAATTTTTCCCGACTCCATTTCTAACAGTGATTTCTCCTCTGTCCTTTGGTCTTGAATGAAAGCCTAGACTGTCCTCTTTCAAACAAGCCAAGTTGCATGTTTCTAGCTGGTACTATTCAGGAGATATCAGCCTGTAAAGCAGCCCTCCTCCCTCCACTTTCTGCCTCAGCCCAGCTCCAGGCACTCAGGGCTTAGCTCCTTCCCCCAGAGCTCATCCGTCTCTTGTTTAGAAACGACCTGCACATGGCAACAGCTTGAGAAGAGAGCAGCTGAATAGCAAAGTAGCATGCATCTGTGGGGGTTATTAGCAGGTAAAACTGAGAATGATCAAATTTTAAAGCACAAAAGCACTTATGCAGCAGGGTGTACTATACCGTTAGAGGATAAAAAATGAAATGGCAGTTACACTTTAAATATCTGCTTGGACAGCATAGGGCTTCTCAAGGCCAGCATAGCACATGCCAGTCTTGATTAATCAGGACAAAGTGTATTATAAAGCTTTGTTTTCAGAAAACCGGTTGGAAGGGATGTTGAAATAATGCTTGCTTCAGTGGCAGCAGTCGGGCATTTTTTGGGTAGTCCTTTGTTATTCCCTCACCTGCACATACCTTGTTTCCAGGCGGTTTCTACGAGTTCTCGTCATACTTTCCTGGTCTGTGTGAAGGGAAAGCCTCTGTTGTCCCCACCTGTATCTCTCAGCCTTGCCTCCCTGTGTCAAGTGTCGGCCCCACACGTATACTGCCTCATCTCTACCTGGGCTGCCAGCGAGACGTGCTGAACAAGGTGAGGTTCATGAGGGATCCCCAAATGAAGAAGCTAAAGTGAACGCATTTAACCCCTCAGAGACACTGCATTCTTTTCCCTCTGCATTCCAAAAACTGTTTTTGTTTTTTTTGTTTTGCAGGATGGGTTGTGTAGTTGAATGTTTTAAAGGGGTTTTCTTTGAGTTAACTACTGATGACCTCAGGATAGGTCATCAGTATCTGATCGGTGGGGGTCCAACACCCGGGACCCCCGCCGATCAGCTGTTTGAGAAGACACTGGCGCTCCCGTGAGCATTGTACAGCGACTGTGCTTGGTATCGCACTCAGCCCCATTTACTTGAATGGAGCTGAGCCGCTCCTATGTCACATGACCAATGAACGTGACGTCACTGGCCTAGGAAAAGCTGAGAGAAGGCCTCGGCGCCCACGGGAGCGCCGGTGCTGTCTCAAACAGCTAATCGGTGGGGGTTCTGGGTGTTGGACCTCCACCGATCAGATACTGATCGGTCATCAGTAGTTAACTCCCGGAAAACCCCTTTAATGCCCCATTTATTTTCTGACCCCGCAGAATGAAAGACACTACTGGGGACAATATTTATATTGGATGCCACTATTGGGGGGCCTTATTTACATGGTCCACTGTGGGGGGGGGGGGTTGGCATTATAGATACTGGGGTCCATATGGTGGCTCTTATTTATACTGGGGGCACTGTGGGGATGTATAATATGTACTGTGGGAACTTCTGGGGTTGGGGTGTTCCAAAGAAACAAACAAACCCAAAATGTGACGTTCATCCATTTCCGTTTAATGGCCATGAAAAATGGATGCAAAAGAACCATTAAAAATGGACAAACTGATGTGTGAATTTAGCCTTAAAGGGCCAGTAATCCTCAGAGCAGAGCTTGATGTCTGAAAACCATTCTCCTGGAAAACTAGCAGTTGCTATAATCAGCGCTGATTATCTTTATCATTGTGATTTCCACCCCTCCCCCTGCAGGAACTGATGCAACAGAATGAGATTGGTTTTGTCCTAAACGCCAGTAATACCTGCCCCAAACCAGACTTCATCTGTGACTCCCACTTCTTGCGGGTCCCGGTGAATGACAGCTTCTGTGAGAAGATCCTGCCTTGGCTGGACAAGTCTGTGGACTTCATAGGTGAGAACGTAGGGTGGGGTACCATGTTGACCACTGACCCTCCCCCTGCTCCGTTCAACCATTTGTTATTGTTAGCTTTTCCAGCTAGTTTGGCAGTAATATCTTCATTCGTTTTGTTCTTACTAAAATTAGTTTTTCTTATCACACAGAAAAGGCGAAGGCATCTAATGGTCGCGTCCTGGTCCACTGCCTGGCGGGGATCTCGCGCTCCGCAACTATCGCCATTGCCTACATCATGAAGAGGATGGATATGACCCTTGATGAGGCCTACAGGTAAAAACTACTGTCCCTAAATAGTACAAACTTCAATTTGGCTTGTGTCCAGGAAACCCGAGTAACCCTAAGGCTTCTTTCACACTGGCATTAGGCTTGTTCCGTACTAATGTTTGCACACATGTCCTGCCGGAAATCTGCCCTGGCCCCATTCACTATAATGGGGGCGGGCCGGAAATGCGGCCGCAGCAAAGCAAACATGCCGGAACAGCCTGCCGGACAAGTCTAAGTGTGACTGCTGCAGAGTGCAGTAGGCAGACTTGGTGGATCAATGGTCATATTGTTTGTGTCAGAAACCTATAAAGAATGACAGAACAACTGGATGACAAGTCTTCAACATTTTCTGACCTTTCTTTTTTCTACATCCGCAGGTTTGTTAAGGAGAAGAGACCGACCATCTCTCCAAACTTCAACTTCTTGGGTCAGCTTCTGGACTTTGAGAAGAAGATAAAGATTCAGACTGGCCAGACAGCCCCGGTCTGCAAACTCAAGCTACATCGAGAGCATAGCACCGTTCCAGTGGAGGTCCCTCAGCAGCCAGCAAGTCCATCGCTCGCTTTTCCTACCTCATCCGAGCCACCGAGAACGCAGGAGGAAGTGGCGGCTCCTCTCCTGCAAGGCCTCAATGGTCTGCATGTGTCCCAGAGGGAGAAGCTGGAGGACAGCAATAAGATGAAGCGTTCGTTCTCTCTGGACATAAAGTCTGTGTCTTACTGCAGCACGGTCACCACGCAACCTGGAACTTCCACTTCAGAAGGCCTGGAGGGAGGGGGCACCAAGTTGTGCCAGTTCTCCCCAGTAGAGGAAGTGTCAGAGCAAACCCCGGAGTCCAGCCCTGACCGTGAACAGGCAGCAGTAAAGGTCCCAGAGAAGGCCAGCACCTGCCGGCAAGCAGAAAACAAAGGGCGGCAGCAGCAAATGTTGAGCCGCAGCAGCATTCGGTCCCTGGCAGCTCCACTGTTCCGTAGCGGGAGCATGGAGGACAATCGCAAAAGTAACTTTCTTTTTGGACTGTCCAGCAGCCAACAGCACCTGGCCAAGCCAGCTCTGGGCCTGAAAGACTGGCACTCGGACATACTAGCGACTCAGGCCTCCTCACTGACTGGCAGCTGGTACTTCAACCCAGAGGCCCCCGCCCACTTCTACTCTGCGTCTACTTTGTATGGAGGGGGAAATTTCACGGCCTTCAGCTGTGGTCAGCTGCCCGCTGACCCTTGCTACGCAGTGCGCAGGAGACAGAAGCCGAGTGCTCGTGGGGACTCTCGACGCAGTTGGCATGAGGAAAGTCCCTTTGAAAAGCAGTTTAAAAGGCGCAGCTGCCAAATGGAGTTTGGAGATGAACTGGTGGATGGCCGAACCCGAGAGGAGCTGGGCAAAGTTGGCAGTCAGACCAGCTTCTCAGGCAGTATGGAAATCATTGAAGTGTCCTGAGGCGGGCACTGGGGGGTGAGCCGGGCAGCGGAGCTTCCTGGGTTAATCATTAATATTATTGTTTTTTGTTTTCTTGTTTCCAAATCATTTTGTTCCCTATAAATCTGAATGGAGGATTGCAGAATGTTGTATTCAGTTATCCAGGTGGGCAGCTGCACTGGGCACGTGGTAAATGACGGGACGGTCGCCCTCATGGACAATACCCCCTGTACTTACAGCTCCACCAAACCTTAAAGAGGCGCAGACTGGTTTATCAGTGTGCCCCCACAGCATTCTGTATAAGGTAAAACCCTGGTGCCACCTTTAATAATCTCCAGGGACTAATCACAGATATGAAGAAAGGACGGTGTTGATTTACGGGAGGAAAAAAATTGCTATTACATCATATAGTTTAGGGACAAATGATCCTTCGCAGGAATCTAAGGAGGGGGTATAAAATAATTGGAAAGTTACTCTGTGGTTAACCCTGAGCAGGGGAGGTAGGGGTATCTTTCCTGCAGACTGGTCATTGATTCTTTAAATTGTATTGGTGCCCTGACGTAGTTATAACCCCCCCCCCCCTCCTCCGTTTCTCGTTTCATCACTCTAGTTGCATACAGAGCTGCACGCACAATTCAGGTTCCATTGCCTCCTCCCTGCACTGACTGATGTAGAGATATTGCATTGCATGTGATTTGGCATCTATTGCCTGCACAGCTCTGAGGGATTCATAGTAGCAGAATTTGTGACTGCAGCTCTGGAGGTGATTGAGGGATAACAGTGTGAGTACAACAAAGGGTTTTTAGCATTTTTACACACTGCAGTCAGAACCTAGACATCTTCCTACAGGCTTCACATACGACATGTAACAGAAGATAATCTGTATATAAAAGGTGGGGTTGGTCCTGGATCGCTGATGGTGGCTCTCAGATTTTTTGCAGAATTCCTCCTGTGAATCCTCTTCGTGTTCTGATTGTATTGATTCTGTTGATTTTCTAGTGCCTTATAACCTGAGGTTCACCTGTCGAGCAGAGCTCCCCCCCAGTGGCATATTACAGGTTAAATTTAGACATAATGTTCAGGTACTTTGCTTTAGGCCCCATGCACTCGACTGTATGTGTTCTGCAGTCCGCTAAACACGGATAGAGGCCGTGTGTGTCACCATGTTTTTCCCACCTCTTTAGAAATGTCCTATTCTTGTCCAAAAAAACTGACAAGAAGAGGACATTTTCTCTTTCTTTATTGCGGCGCCACGGAACGGACATGCATTTTTTTGCAGCCCCATTGGAATGAATGAGTCCGGATCTGATCCACAAAAAATGCAGATTGGATGCGGACTGATAATACGGTCATGTTCATGGGGTGTTATTGTATTTATCCCAAGTAACATCTTGACTCCTACTCTAGTCACATCCAGAGCTGCAATCAGTCTCGCACCACCCTGCCTGTGCTGGTTCAGTGTCTGGCCCAAACACTTCCTGCTGTGGTGCATTTTGTACCTGTACTGGTGGATATCCGCTGTGCCCTCATCATATGTCTATTTCTGTGTTCTGGGTTCACATTGCGTTTGCCCTCTACGGAATTTTTCGTAGGGTTACATCGAAATACCCGAAAACAACATTCAAACATTCACTTTAATGGGTCAAGCAGAGATCAAAGGATTCATCTTTAGACTCAATTTATACTGTGCTATTGTCTGGTAAAAAATCTGGAAACAAATGAAAAGCAGGTTAAACGGAGTCCAAATGAATCCTTTTATCTCCGCTTGACCCTTTAAAGCAGGAATGGCCAACCTGTGGCTCTCCAGCATGCCCAGACTACCTACAGCAGGGCATGGTGGGAGTTGTAGTTTTACAACAGCTGGAGAGCCACAGGTTGGCATACCTGATTTTAAGTGAATGTACTTATCCGGTATATGTTTGAATACTGTTTTCAGGTATTTCGATGTATAAACCTGGAAAGCTTTGAGAACTAAAACGCAATGTGAACCCAGCCTTTTATGCGCATGAGCAGCGGGACGACAAATTCAAAGTAGCAAACAGCAAATTTGTGACTCTAGTTCTAGGTGCAACTGGAGCAGGTCAGATATGTGACTCATATTCAGTGTCTTTTTTGTCCGACCATTTCTCGGAATCCTGTGACGGAAAAGACTGCCGGAAGGCTGTACTGCAAATGTGAAAGAGGCCTAAATCGCAGCATCTTCTGGATGTGGTGTTTTTCCATAGACTTTTCTATAGGAGAAAAAAAAAGATCTGAAAGAAAATGTGTAACTAAAAGAAACACCATCCAGTATAACAGACTGACGTATGTCTTTTTTCAGCCTTATAAACTGTTACCCCCTGGGAAAAAAGCTTGTTAAAAAAAAAAAAAAAAAAAAAAACCTTATTAATTTCATGTCAGGGTTTTTTTTTTTTTTTTTTTTTTTCAAGCCAAAAAAAAAAAAAAAGTGGTGCAAATGATTGTATATAAAAGCTGTGCATTTTATATACAATGATCTTCATCAGATCACTTTTTCTGCGGGACCTCACTTCCAATAAACTGAGCCTATGGCCAGTGGGCTCCCTCATACCCCACATATTGGGATCATCAAGCTACTCCACAAGAGTTACTTACAGATTTGCAGCACTCTCATGGGAGTGCCGATAATATGGAGTTGGCCCTGGTGCCCGATGTCTGACGGAGGACGGATAACCCCCTGGTACATTGTAGTAAATCAGAATCACTCGCTGCCTTT
Source organism: Rhinella marina (assembly GCA_900303285.1). Taxonomy (NCBI): domain Eukaryota; kingdom Metazoa; phylum Chordata; class Amphibia; order Anura; family Bufonidae; genus Rhinella; species Rhinella marina. The sequence goes on along the minus strand of ONZH01010189.1, from coordinate 81,533 downwards.
GACCAATCACAAGTCTCATATTCAGTGTCTTTCTTTCTCGTCAGGAATGTTCAGGGACTCCGGCATAAAATGTCTTTTCTTCTTCAGCCCATAAAACTGCAAATATCACAAATCAGTGACGCATTTTATACTCAGTTTCTGGCAAAACATGCACGGATCAATCCTGTGATTTATCTGGTTATCTGTTCAATTTTGGATTTTGAGCCTTAATTCTGAGACCTTGAACCAAACATTAAAAATTCAAGTGAACTGTTCAGAGTCCTGTGGTTATTTCATATCACAAGAGTGAAAGGAGCACTGTTGTAACCTCTGTATAATGAGAAGTTCTACACATTTTTGATAAGCTTTCTTTTTTCATAATCTTTGTTGTCAGCAAATGGCAAAATTTATATTCAGAAATTAAACATCAGTGATGACCTACTGACTGCTCTCAGCAGAGGGTTTGTTTCATTTGTATCCAGTCTAGAAAGTGTGACATGACAGATTATTGCTGCTGATGTATTTACATCACAGGGGATTTGCTACACTGGAAAAAACTGTAACAAGCCCTCAGCTGTGAGCAAACTAGATCAAGATGGTTTTTCAGCCTCTTCATGTACGTAAGAATTTTTCCTGACTGCAGGCAAAGATCTTCAGAATGGTAAGAAATTGGGACAAAGTTGCAGAATTTTTCAGTAATTCTTCGCCTGTCAATGATGTATCTCATACTTCCTAGCAGTGAGGCACATGAGTATCCAGGGACATATGAGCACTCGCTGCTACTAATGGCTCAATCTCAGACTGTGTAGCAGCTAGAGATGTCATCTTAGCTGTAAAACAAGACCAGGATCGCAGTATGAGCTATATATGTATAACTGCATACGACTCTGGGTACTTCTGTGCATGTTTTGAAGAATCCTCCCCAAATCAAAGAGTATATTTGTTCTGTCACATTTGAGGTTGTGTTTTTATTTCCCAGAACTATACACCAACTACACACATGAATCAATAACGTTTACATTTTGCACTGTTCTTATCCTGTCCATTTTTATCCTGTGTAAAGTTAACTTTATACTAAAGTTACCATAGCTTTAGACTACTTTCACACTAGCGTTAGCAGGGTCTGGCAGACTGTTCCACCAGGCAAACAGCCTGCAGGATCCGTGCTAATGCTAGCACACTGTGCCGTCGGAAGTCCGCTCTGAACCTAGTCACTTTAATGGATACAGGTCGGAGATGCGGCGGCAGCAGCACGGCAAACCTGCCGAGAGCTGCTACTCGACATGTTTGCCGTGTTGTGGCCGGACCTCTGGCCCGTCCCCATTAAAGTGAATGGGGCCGGAGCAGACTTCTGGCGGCGCTCGTGGCTAGCGATAGTATGAATCTGGCAAGCTGTTCCCCTTGTGGAACAGCCTGCCGGACTCTGCTAACACTAGTGTGAAAGTAGCCTTACCTTAAAGAAGAACTCCCGACAAAAATTTTATTGCATGTCCTGCTAGAAATGTACATGATATAATCTGTAGTGAATGTCATTTTCTTACCAGTGTCTGAATTTTTTACTTATATCATCCTGAAGTTTCTTATCTGTGTCATGTGACCAGCAATTAGACCCACCAACTCACACAGAGACTTATGTGTGGACAGGAAGTCTAATTCTCTATGTATTCTTATGAGACTGAAAGTGAGGCTCCCATAGGAATGAATAGAGCAGTGACTGGCTTTCTGTCCTGGGTCAGTTGGAGGTCAGGGAGTTGGTCACATGACCCAGCTACAATAAGAAGAGAGGTTTTTACTCACAGAAACAGTCACTGATAAGAAAATGACAATCACTACAGATTATATCATGCACCTTTCTAACAGGTCAGAGAATAAAAATTTTTGCGGGAGTTCTTCTTTAATGAGAAGAGTGGATTTCTATGCTTACAAAGCTAATATACATATTACCGCTTTATTCAAAGGCACAACATATGATTATAAAGAAACCAGTAATATGTCTTGGCATTCTAAGTATGATAAGGCTGTAGCCTGGAGGTAAGTGGTCAGCCTTGCATATAGAGATCCCATGTTAGAATCTTGGGAGAAACTTTCAGATTTTTTTCGTTGGTGTTTTTTTTTTTTTGTTTCTCTCCCTCATTTAACCCACAATAAAAGGCTATAGCCTTGTCATATTGAGAATGTTTGTTATGCTATTACAGATTTCTGGTTTCTTTAACTATATATTGTGCCTGTGAATAAACTAGTAATGTTTTAGGTTTCTAAGTATAAAAACACTATTCACAATATAGTAAGGCTGTCGCCTTTTATTAGAAGTTAAATGAGAGAGAAATAGATAACAGAAAAAAAAACCATTTAAAAGTCTCTCCTGGGACTTGAATAGGATTTCTACTTGCAAGGCTGACCACTTATCACCAAGCTATAGCCTTGCCACATAGAGAAGAATGTTTTTTTTTTCTATACTTATAAAGCTAATACATATTACTGTTTTCTTTATAATCCTATATTGTACCTGTGAATATAGCAGTAATATGTATATTTAGCTTTCTAAACATAGAAATCCATTCTTCTCACTGATAAGGCTATAATAAATAGTGTATATGATGTACATGTTAAGACACAGATCTGCCCTCAGCATGCTGATGTCTAGCCCTGTCAATCAAAAGAATGAGGGAGTGGGCAGAGCACAGGGGGTGTTACAAAAGCAGTGCTCCAAGGATTCAGCCCCTTCCATGGTGTTCCAACTTGCTTATTTGCATATAAATAAAATATCTCTGAAACTGTTTAGCATACAGACAAAAGAAGGGTATTGTTTTAGTCGGCATGATCAATCCTATGAGTCAGTATTTCTGGTTTAATAGGGTTAATCATACTGACAAAGACTCTAAGGCCACGTGGCTCAATGACGAAGCCATTTGTTGGGAAGGAAGCTTTCCTTCTCGACAATCACTTGCTTTTTAATGGAGGAGAATGTTGCATTTACATACAGCGATCTCCTCCCCGATATAGGGATGAGTGATCGCTAATGAATTGCTCTTCCTCCTACAGACTCATTGTTACTGGCAGAAGAGCGTGTTTAGATGGCACAATCTGCCACCGGCCAACGATCATTTAGGGGTCCGTACAGGCAATTCTATTACCCGATGAACGAGTGTATTGACAGCACCTTTACACAGGCAAATCATCACTAACAAGTGTCCATACTAATGCTCGTTAGAGCTAATCTGCCCGAACATTGCAGTGTAAAGAGCCTTTAAACTGGCTGTTTCTCGAGATACATGCTGGATTAGTTGCCCATATCAATCAGATTCCACCTTTCATTTTTCAAAAGAGCTGTGAAAAATGAAAGGAAGAATCTGATTGGTTGATATGGGCAACTAAACCATTTTCCTTTACACCGTTCTGATAAATGTTCCCCATTTTCACTTGCCGATTGTCACAATAAATAATCGGTTTCAATTAGTTTGACAAAAGCAGTATTCAGCCACCTTTCAGAGAGGAGTAATACAAGTACTTTTTTTTGTGACCATAGGTTGGATGTAACACCTGGACCACCTGCTCTTTATGATAAGTTATGAAGCTCTTAAAGAGGACCTTTAACCACTTTGAAAAAATGAAACTGCACTATGTACCTGCGTCCCCCACTGATGCCAGCAGCGTTGTTGTTTTTTTTTCAAATTGTCCCCCGGTGGCTTCACACGGGCCCCCCGGGCTTTATGCTAATTAGCAAGCATCGGAACAGGGAGGAGGAGACTCCCTGTTCCTCAATGGGCGTTGTTTCTGCCCTGCTGTGAGCGCTGTCCAATCAGAGCGGACCGCTCACAGCAGGGCCGAAGGAGTTCAACCCTGCTGTGAGCGGTCTCAGGGTGGGGGACGCATCAGGTACATAGTGCAGTTTCATTTTTTCAAAGTGGTGAAAGGTCCTCTTTAAAGGAAATCTGTCACCAGGAAAATTGCTGTTGAAGTAAAGCCATAGCCTAATAACACTTAGTACATTATTTCCAGATGTGCCTTTGTTTCAGCAATAGGTGTTTTCTATCTTTTGAAAATCCAGTTTATTTGGTATGCAAATGAGCGAGTAAGGTGCCCAGAGGGGCGTCACTCTTGCAGGAAGGAGCAAAGGCACGCCTTTTACATCACATTCAAGCCTTAACTCTGCCCCCGTTTCCTTGCTCCCAGCATGAGGGCAGGCTTGGGCAGTAACAGGAGGCGTGCCTGGGCTCCTTCCTGCAATAGTGAGGCCCCCTCTGGGCACCTTACTGGCTCATTTGCATACCAAATAAACTGGATTTTCAGAAGGTAGAAAACATCTATTGCTGAAACAAAGGCACATCTTTAAATAAGGTGCTAAGTGCTATAAGGCTATGGCTTTACTTCAGTAGCGATTATCCTGGCCACAGATTTCCTTTAACTCCAGTTCTGATGAACCGCAGGAGGTTTAGGTGTCCAGGATATGGGAGCAATAAAGAATCTGCTTTATACCCATCCAAAGGTAGCCTTGGTTTAAAGGGGTGGTCCGCTTTTTTCATATTGATGACCTATCCTCAAGATAGGTCATCAATATTAGATCGGTGGGGCGGGCCAACTCTCGGCACCCTGCTGATCAGCTGTTTAACACCTGCTCGCTGTTCCTACCTTCCCATTCACTTCAATTGGATGTGAATGGGACGGCAGAGTTCTAATTACACCTGCTCACTGCTGCAGCTACAATGGCGAGCAGGTAAACAATTAACAGAAGGCAGTGCTCATACAAGCACCGCCTTCTCTTCAAACAGCTGATAGGTACTGATCTGGACAGGAAACCAACACAGCAGATCACTTAATCACTAAAGTGAGAATATATGTTATTTTCTGTCAATGCTGAAAATTGCAAAAGGGGACTTAAACATTGATGGTGCAAGACCGGAAAAAAACACATTTGGGTTGTTACTCTTAGATAAAATTTCAGTATCACTTTGGATCTCTTCCCAACTGCAAGGTCCAGTGCAGAACTTGGTCTGCAGATTCCAATCTCCAGGTGCACATCTTTTGTTAGTCCAGTCACCTGCAAATAGAGATATATGACCATCCCCCATTAACACTGATGAAATGCTGACATGTCTCCCCAAGGCCTTATGCACATGACCGGATGCCGGCCATGCTCGTGCTACAGTCCGCAATGGAAGGGCACAGACCATGTGCCCCCTGTCTGCAGACCCATTCACTTGAATGGGATCTGCATCTGACGGTCCGCACCGCAAAAATGTACTGCATGCACTACTTTTTTGCGGTGTGGAGCCACAGACAGAAAACCCACAGAAGCACTCTGTAGATTCGTACCTCCGCTCCGAATATTCCAGACTGCAGACCCATTCAATTCAATGTTTGCGGGACGCAATATGGGCAGGGACCTAGGGTCTCTTTCACGAGTGATACAGATCTGATGGTTTTGCATTCAAGTTCAATCAGTTTTATCTGTGACTGTGTTTTTTCTGTCCAAATTATACACATTTTTCATGTGCGTGAAAATAAACTTTAGAATAATAAACTACATTTCCTAGCTACCGTCAGTGAAAGACTAATTGCATCTGTACAAGAATATAACTACTATAATACTGCCCCCTATGTACAACAATATGACTACAATAATACTGCCTCCTATGTACAACAATATAGCTACTATAATACTTCCCCCATGTACAAGAATAGAACTACTATACTACTGCTCCTATGTGCAAGAATATTAGTACTATAATACTACCCCATATACAAGATTATAACTACTATAATACGGTACAAAAATATAACTATTATACAAGTGCATCTGAATAAATTAGAATATCAAAAAAAAAATTTCCCAGTAATTGCACAGTAAAATATCAATCTTTGCAGATGACACTAAACTGTGTAAAGTAATTAACACAGAAGAGGACAGTACACTGCTACAGCAGGATCTGGATAGACTGGAGGCTTGGGCAGGGAAGTGGCAGATGAGGTTTAACACTGACAAATGTAAGGTGATGCATATGGGAAGGAATAATGCAAGTCACCAGTACATACTAAATGGTAAAATATTGGGTAACTCTGACATGGAAAATGACCTAGGAATTTTAGTGAACAGCAAACTAAGCTGCAGAAACGAGTGTCAGACAGCTGCTGCCAAGGCCAATAAGATAATGGGTTGCATCAAAAGAGGCATAGATGCCCGTGATGAGAACATAGTCCTGCCACTTTACAAATCACTAGTCAGACCACACATGGAGTACTGTGTACAGTTCTGGGCTCCTGTGAACAAGGTAGACATAGCAGAGCTGGAGAGGGTTCAGAGGAGGGCAACTAACGTAATTGGAATGGGTGGACTACAGTACCCAGAAAGATTATCAAAATTAGGGTTATTCACTTTAAAAATAAGGCGACTGAGGGGAGATCTAATAACTATGTATAAATATATCAGGGGTCAGTACAGAGATCTCTCCCATGAACTATTTATCCCCAGGACTGTGACTGTGACGAGGGGCCATCCTCTATGTCTGGAGGAAAGAAGGTTTGTACACAAACATAGAAGAGGATTCTTTACTGTAAGAGCAATAAGACTATGGAACTCTCTGCCTGAGGAGGTGGTGATGGTAAGTTCACTAAAAGAGTTCAAGAGGGGCCTGGATGTATTTCTGGAGTGTAATAATATTACAGGTTATAGTTACTAGAGAGGGATCGTTGATCCAGGGAGTAATTCTGATTGCCTGATTGGAGTCGGGAAGGAATTTTTTTCCCTAAAGTGGGGAAAATTGGCTTCTACCTCACAGGGGTTTTTTGCCTTCCTCTGGATCAACTTGTAGGAAAACAGGCCGGACTGGATGAACAGATGTCTTTTTTCGGCCTTATAAACTATGTTACTATGTAATTCAATTCAAAAAGTGAAACACGTATCTTATGTAGAGTCATTACAAACAGAGTGAACTTTTTCAAGTGTTTATTTCTGTTAATGTTGATGATTATGGCTTACAGCCAAGAAAAACCCAAATGTCATTATCTCAGAAAATTAGAATATTATATTAGACCAACTAATTTTTTTGGCCAAATGAAAAGTATGTACAATAAATACACTCAATACTTGGTCGGGTCTCCTTTTGCATGAATGTCTGCATCAATGCGGCGTGGCATGGAGGCGATCAGCCTGTGGCACTGCAGAGTTGTTATGGAAGCCCAGGTTGCTTTGATAGCAGCCTTCAGCTCGTCTGCATTGTTAGGTCTGGTGTCTCTCATCTTCCTCTTGACAATACCCCATAGATTCTCTATGGGGTTAAAGTCAGGCGAGTTTGCTGGCCAATCAAGCACAGTGATACTGTGGTTATTAAACCAGGTATTGGTACTTTTGGCAGTGTGGACAGGTGCCAAGTCCTGCTGGAAAATAAAAATTCCATCTCCAAAAAGCTAAAATTTCCTGGTAGACGGCTGTAGTGACTTTGGTCTTGATAAAACACAGTGGACCTACACCAGCAGATGACGTGGCTCCCCAAACCATCACTGATTGTGGAAACGTCACACTAGACCTCAAGCAGCTTGGATTGAGTGTCTCTCCTCTCTTCCTCCAGACTCTGGGACCTTGATTTCCAAATGAAATGCAAAATTTACTTTCATCTGAGAACAACACCTTTGACCACTGAGAACAGTCCAGTTCTTTTTCTCCTTGGCCCAGGTAAGATGCTTCTGGCGTTGTCTATTGGTCATGGGTGGCTTGACACGTGGAATGCGACACTTGTAGGCCATGTCCTGGATACGTCTGTGTGTGGTGGGTCTTGTAGCACTGACTCCAGCAGCATTCTGCTCCTTGTGAATCTCCCCCAAATTTATGAAAGGCCCTTTCTTAACAGTCCTATCAAGGCTGTGGTTCTCCCTGTTGCTTGTGCACCTTTTTCTACCGCCCTTTTTCCTTCCACTCAACTTTCCATTATTATGCTTTGATACAGCACTCTGTGAACACCAGCTTCTTTAGTAATGACCTTTTGTGGCTTACCCTCCTTGTGGAGTGTGTCAATGACAGCCTTCTGGACATCTGTCAAGTCAGCAGTCTTCCCCATGATTGTGTCGCCTACTGAACCAGACTAAGGCTACTTTCACACTTGCGTTTGCAGGATCCATTTGTGAGATGCGTCACAGGCACTCACAAACCGTCCTGAACTGATCAGTTTTGTCCTAATGCATTCTGAATGGAAAATGATCCGTTCAGAATGCATCAGTTTTGCTTCAGTTCAGTCTCCATTCCGTTTTGGAGGCGGACACTGAAACGCTGCTTGCTGCGTTTTGGTGTCCGTATGAAGAAACTGATGCAAACTGATCCGTCATAACTCACAATGTAAGTCAATGGGGACGGATCAGTTTTGTCTGACACAATAGAAAACGGATCCGTCCCGCTTTGACTTTCAATGGAGTTCATGACGGATCAGTCTTGGCTATTTAAAAGATAATACAACCGGATTCGTTCAGAACGGATGCAGACAGTTGTATCATGACGGAAGCGTTTTTGCTGATACATGACAGATCCAGCAAAAATGCTGGTGTGAAAGTAGCCTTAGGATAATGCTTAGGAAGCCTTTGCAGATGTTTTGGGTTAATTATTCTAATTTTCTGAGATAATGAATTTTGGGTTTTCCTTGGCTGTAAGCCATAATCATCAACATTAACAGAAATAAACACTTGAAAACGTTCACTCTGTTTGTAATGACTCTATATAATATATGTGTTTCACTTTTTGAACTGAATTACTGAAAACAACTTTTTGATGATATTCTATTTATTTAGATGCACTTGTAATACTGCCTCCTATGCACAAGAATATAACTACTATAATACTGCCTCCTATGTACAAGAATATAACTACTATAATACTGCCTCCTATGTACAAGAATATAACTACTATAATACTGCCTCCTATGTACAAGAATATAACTACTATAATACTGCCTCCTATGTACAAGAATATAACTACTATAATACTGCTTCCTATGTACAAGAATATAACTACTATAATACTGTCTCTATGTACATGAACTGTCCCTATGTACATGAATATACCTACTATAATACTGTCTCTATGTACAAGAATATAACTACTATAATACTGCCACTATGCACTTGAATATAACTACTATAATACTGTCTCTATGTACATGAACTGTCCCTATGTACAAGAATATAACTACTATAATACTGCCACTATGCACTTGAATATAACTACTATAATACTGCCACTATGTACATGAATATAACTACTATAATACTGTCTCTATGTACTAGAATATAACTACTATAATACTGCCTCCTATGTACAAGAATATAACTACTATAATACTGCCACTATGTACTTGAATATAACTACTATTATACTGCCACTAACTACTATAAGAACACATCACGCACATGTGTAGTACCATTTGACGCATTTCAGATGCCTGAACACCCTTAGGCTACTTTCACACTAGCCTTAGTACGGATCCGGTGGGTGAAGGGACCTGCCGGATCCGTACTGAATAATACAACCTTGTGGATCCGTAATTCCGGATCCGGTTGTATTATCTTTAGCATCTTTTAAACGGATCCGGAATAACCTCTATTGAAAGTCAATGGAGGACGGATCCGTTTACCATTGTGTCACACCAAACAGATCCGTCCCCATTGACTTGCATTGGGGGTCATTCCGGATCCGTTTAGGTGCGGATAACTAGTACGGAGAGCAAACCGCAGCATGTTGCGGTTTGCTCTCCGGTCTGGAGACGGAACGGAATGCTTTCAGGAGCATTCCGTTGTCTTCAGTTCAGTTTTGTCCCCATTGACAATGAATGGGGACAAAACTGAAGCGTTTTATTTCGGTATTGAGCCCCTATGACGGAGCTCAATACCGGAATTCCAAAACGCTAGTGTGAAAGTAGCCTCAGTCGTAGCACATTGTGTATCAATGTACTACGGCTAAGGGTGCTCAGGCATCCGAAACACGTCAGTGGTACTGTACATGTGCGTGCAGGGACGGACTGGGAACTTAAAGTGGCCCTGGAAAAAAATCTGGCCACATATTGTAAGCGGATCCAAATTAAAAGAAGGTCCGGCAACACATCTGGGCAGGACACTAGAAATAGGCGAGGCCAGTAATATCATAGTACATCACAAAACAGCACCCCTGCAGAACCAAAATACCACAATGCAGCAATAAAATACTGCCACTCCCGCTGCAGTATTCAACTGTATCACTGTCCTCAAGATGGCGATATAGTTGACCTCAGGAAGGAGACCTAGCATTAATTAATGCTGAGGGCATACGGTCATTATGTACCCAGCGGCCATGTGAAGGGCTTAGGCGGCCCACGTGTGATGTGATTTTATCTAAATAACTACAATACATTGTGTTTTACCTGTGGCTAGAAACGGTCTTCAGTTGACTGTCTTCTGGCGCTCCACCGCCTCCCTTGTGCCCCAGATCTCCGTGGGGAGCTGGCGGTGTATCATTTTGTTCATACTATAATACTGCCCCTATGTCCGAGAATACAACTACTATAATGCTGCCCCTATATACAAGAATATAACTACTTTAATACTGAAATAAAAGTAGACATTCACACAGAGGTTATATAATAATATATTCAGTGTTCTGAGTGAGGGTCAAAGTTCACTATTTACAATTCACATGATGCGATGCTCTGCAGCTTTGCCATCAGCTCCACTATACACCATGCTAATAGAGCAGTTTCACAGCGGGATCCCAGAGGGAAGATGATGGGCATAGTTATACTCTGCCGCACATATAAATAGCTTTTATAGCAATGAGCTGGTTATGGCAGTATTCATATGGAGTATGCAGGCAGCATAGGGGGTTGGAGGTCTCGCCTGCAGGTCACTCAGTGTCCCTGAGGGGGCAGTGCACATCACTGTTTGTGTTCCCTGTCCGGACTCATACAGAACGGCTCGAGCCTTTCATTCTCCGGCAGCATGGCATTCAGCTTCTCCATCAGGGGCACTGTCTGATCGATGCCCATCTGAATGCGCCTTAAGATTGCTGACATCTCATTCACCTTCTGGATCTGCTCTGCGTACTTGGCGAAGCGTTTCTGCCGCTCCTGCATGTAGCTGTACAGAGTGTCCACTGATGAGTCCATCTGCCGAAGACAGGGGATAGTTACTAAATCTGTATGATAAGACATACAAGCAGGCTGCAGAACACGTACCTCTTTGATGCGCTTCACCAGGGCATTCTGGTCAAAAGCAACAGCCTCGGCGCACTGGTGCAGGTGGTCCTGGTATCGGACACACAGTTGCAGGACCTGGGGGGAGTCTAGTCTCTCCAGTCGGACGTTGGTGGGGGAAGTCTGACCACTCAGGAGACCTGGCGGGAGCAGAGAGGACATATGATCAAGACCTGCACATTACAACTCCCAGTTCTGAGCCAAGTGCAGCAATCACCAACCTTAATACACATAGTCTGTTTCATAGTTACTTTATTATTCACTGTTATTGACCATTTCAGGCCAGGACTATAGAACAGGAGAAGGTTGGAGGCTATGGAGAAGATGTATGTAGGACAGATGAACATACACCACTGCTCCCTGTTATCTACCATTTCCAGTCATTTCAATGGGATGAGTGACTGGCAGTGTAACCTCCCTTCCCCTCATGACTGCTACTTTAGGTCAAATATATCCAGTACTGAGAACTCAGACTAAGGGTCCATTTACACGTCCTGTTTTTCTTTCCTGATCCGATCCGCAAATCATGCAGATAGGATGCGGATCCATTCATTTCAATGGGTCCTGAAAAAAAATGCAGACAGCACTCCGTATACTGTCCACATCCGTTGTTCCATTCCGTTATGCGGATCTGCAAATAAGATAGAGCTTGTCCTACTCTTATCCGCATATGCGGTCCGCGGTCCCATTATAGTCAATGGGTCCGCAAAAAATGCGGATGATATGCGGAATGCATCAATATGTTATCCGCATATCATCCGCAATTGCGGTTCCATTTCCAGGAAATCGAAAGAAATATCCTACCAACATATATTCCTCCTCCTTTTTTTGCGGAAAAACTGAACGGATGCGGATGTACAATTGGTAAAAACGGAAGGTTTTTGCGGAAACACGGATACGCAAAAAACGGACCGAAAATCTGGAAAAGAAAAATACGGACGTGTGAATGGAGCCTTACAGAGATATTCACATCCATATGTGCATACCTCCCAACTGTCCCAGATCCGGCGGGACAGTCCCGGATTGAAGTGGCTGTCCCGCTTTTTGGCAGCTGTCTCTGCTTCCATAGGAAGCATAGACAGTTGCCTGTGTATTATGATGAAGCAGAGAGAGCAGTCACCGGCATCGGCTCCCTGCTCCATCTTTTCTCCCCCCTTCCGACTCTCCACACCTCTGGTCTGTGAAGGGGGCGGGACTGGCAGGCAGTCAGCCTCGGCTCCGCCTCCTCCACAGACTAGAGCAGCCAATGTCTAGTTGTTGCTGCTAGGGGATCAAGGTAAGTATGAGCTGTTTATTTATTTTTTTACTTTCTGTGAGGGGCACAATGTGGGCATATTACTGGGGGCACAACTGGGCATGTTACTGGGGGCACATAACTGGGCATATCACTGGGGGCACATAACTGGGCATATCACTGGGGGCACAATGTGGGCATATCACTGGGGGCACAATGTGGGCATATTACTGGGGGGCACAACTGGGCATGTTACTGGGGGCACATAACTGGGCATAATACTGGGGGAACAGCTGGCCATAATTCCGTGAGGGGGTACAATGTGGGCATAAATACTGTGTGGTGGCATTAAGGGGGAATAACTACTATGTGGAGGCATTAAGGGGACTGGTTGGGATTAGGTGTATAGTTATGTTTTGGGCGGAGTTAGAGGCGTAGCTTATTGCGGAAAAAATTTGCTGCGGCGCACAAAGTATCCCTCTTTGCTCGTTTACAAAGTTGGGAGGTATGTATGTAACATATCAGCCAACCCTCTTATAACGCTCCAGCAGTGCTATAAACTACTGACTGCAGGGATCGTTCATCCCCATACAGCCCGATCTCTGCAGCTAACAGGCAGACAATGATTGGGAAGAAACATTCCTTCCTGATCAATGTCCGCTCTACTGGCCCCTTACAAGATCCAGTCTAGGACTGTAGAGCTGTCTGCTCCCTGGGTGGCAGTGATGGGGTTAAGCTTAGGAGACTGAAGCAGCTGCCAGCGCTGACCTCACTCCATTCTTATCTGCTGATGTCATCCACACATCAGAGAAGCCCCCTCCCCTCCTGTTTTTATTGCTGGCCTCCATACAAACACAATAATTATGAAACTCACGGAGGACTGCCGATCTCCTCATGGTTGTTCATGTGGCCTCTATTACTGGCTAGAGAGTTCCCTGTCAGGATTGTCACTCAACTTTCCTAAATCCTGAGCAGTAAATCAGTTTAGTTATGCAGAGGGGGGATTAATTACTGCCTAATTATGCAGGCTTCCCATTTTAAATAACTTGCCAGAATAGAATTTGTATTGACATCCAGAGCAGTGGTCAGATTTCTGCTGTGCTATGGTCCAGAGCTGTAGTTACAATTCTACATCATGTCTTAAAGGCGTTCATCAATATCAGATCGGAGGGACCCGATAGCATATATCCCGCCGATCAGCTGTTTGTAGCACAGCTATGTCCATTGCCTAGTGAACGGAGCTGGTTGCCGAGTGTAACAATTGCCTCATGCAAAGCACAGGTAAGATACCAACACCAAACAGAAGTTGTAGAGGATGATGGGAGGGTGCAAGAGTGCACCTAGCCTTCAGCTGCCTGAGGAAGAAGGTGGAATGGCGGCCCCCTCCCACGAAAAAAAAAAAATATATATATTGCAAATTTCCAATATTTCCGATCTGCCCTTAGATTTTAGACTTTGCAATGCAAAGGCTAAAATCTACGGTGAAACTTGGGGAAAATTCCATGGTAAAAACCCACTGTAGAACATTCGGATTTTGCTGCACATTTTAGGGGCGTGCCCTCTGCAAGTAAACTTCCACTATGTGTATTATTATCTTTTGTGGTTGTTATTGAAGGGGTTAGGGCCCTTGCAGACGATCGTGAGACTCGGACGTCTCCCGCATCATATGCCCTGTACTGAACTCCCGGTTACATAGCATTATACTGATTCATGATGCTATGTAACCCTTACAGTTCTAGTATGTATTGGATAACACTGACAGCATTATGTTAGTGTTATCCAACACATTCCAGAACTGTAAGGGTTACATAGCATCATGAATCAGTATAATGCTATGTAACCCCGTTCAGTGCCGGGAGTTCAAGCCAGGGCACACGATGTGGGAGACGTCCGAGTCTTACGCTCGTCTGCAAAGGCCCTTAAGGGTCTATGGAAGGGAATGAGACAAGTACCTGGTGTCCAGTGGTTACTCACCTCCTCAGGCTCCAGTGCTGTCCTTTGCTCCTATCCTTGGTCCACAATTAAGAGGTGAATCCAGGGATCCTGCCATACAGTCAACTGGCAATAGGTGTGGGGTCACTAACACTCAGAGGGAGAGTCAGGGACAAACTCACACTTGTAAAAAGTACACAAATATACAGCTTATATAGTATAGAGCACAGTGGGCAGCACGGTGGCTCAGTGGTTAGCACTGGTGCTTTGCAGCGCTGTGGTCCTAGATTCGAATCCGACCACGGACAACATCTGCATGGAGTTTGTATGTTCTCCCTGTGTTTGTGACACTTCAAACTCATACTGATAGGAAACTTAGATTGTGAGCCCTGTTGGGGACAGTGTAATGCCGATGTCTGTAAAGCGCTGCGAAATATAGTAGCGCTATATAAGTTCATAAAGGTTACACACACATATAGGGCATATACAGCATACACAAAAACACCATTCATTTTTTTCCACTAGGGAGATTCCAATGTACGAAAAGTGTGAGGTGATGTACAGAAATTTTTAGCATATGCCTTTTATTTACATGTCCTCCAAACCTCGCTAACTTATACACAGGTTTATCATATAATATAGACCCCAGATCAGACACCAAAGTATGTTCAGACACAATGCCCAGAGTGAATACAGACCTCAGACTCCAAATACTGAGAATTACACCCAGTATACAGGACAGGAGAAGTGGTAGTGTGCAGTGTCCATATATACAGAATAAGAGCAAATACTGAGAATTACATCCAGTATACAGGACAGGAGAAGTGGTACTGTGCAGTATCCGTATATAAAGAATAAGAGCAGATACTGAGAATTACACCCAGTATACAGGACAAGAGAAGTGGTACTGTGCAGTGTCCATATATACAGAATAAGAGCAGATACTGAGAATTACACCCAGTATACAGGACAAGAGAAGTGGTACTGTGCAGTGTCCATATATATAGGATAAGAGCAGATACTGAGAATTACACCCAGTATACAGGACAAGAGAAGTGGTACTGTGCAGTGTACATATATACAGGATAAGAGCAGATACTGAGAATTACACCCAGTATACAGGACAAGAGAAGTGGTACTGTGCAGTGTCCATATATATAGGATAAGAGCAGATACTGAGAATTACACCCAGTATACAGGACAAGAGAAGTGGTACTGTGCAGTGTCCATATATATAGGATAAGAGCAGATACTGAGAATTACATCCAGTATACAGGACAAGAGAAGTGGTACTGTGCAGTATCCATATATACAGGATAAGAGCAGATACTGAGAATTACACCCAGCATAGAGGACAAGAGAAGTGGTACTGTGCAGTGTACATATATACAGGATAAGAGCAGATACTGAGAATTACACCCAGTATACAGGACAGGAGAAGTGGTACTGTGCAGTGTCCATATATACAGGATAAGAGCAGATACTGAGAATTACACCCAGTATACAGGACAAGAGAAGTGGTACTGTGCAGTGTCCATATATACAGAATAAGAGCAGATACAGAGAATTACACCTAGTATACAGGACAAGATAAGTGGTACTGTGCAGTGTCCATATATACAGAATAAGAGCAGATACAGAGAATTACACCCAGTATACAGGACAGAAGTGGTACTGTGCTGTGTCCATATATACAGAATAAGAGCAGATACTGAGAATTACACCCAGTATACAGGACAGGAGAAGTGGTACTGTGCAGTGTCCATATATACAGAATAAGAGCAGATACAGAGAATTACACCCAGTATACAGGACAGAAGTGGTACTGTGCAGTGTCCATGTATACAGAATAAGAGCAGATACTGAGAATTACACCCAGTATACAGGACAAGAGAAGTGGTACTGTGCAGTGTCCATATATACAGGATAAGAGCAGATGCTGTACCTCACATGGATCTAAAGATCTCCCCATTCATTGCTTTAATTGCTTTGCTAGATTTATTTCGAAATGGCAACTACGGGGCTGTGTCCTTTTTCTGAGGCTGGTGGCAGTTGAAGGATGGAACTTAGTATATGTGTCCACCTCAGTGAGCAGGACAGAGAAATTAGCAAAAAAAAGAGAAACAGCAGGTGGTGCTATATAGATACTATGTGACTATACTAAATTTTTAATTACATGCAATTTCAAAAGTACTCAGATCTGGATACTGGTTTGAAAACATTAGAATATTTTTTTGTGCAGGGGTTCAAGACTAGAGGCTAAATTGCTTCCCTCCCTTGCAGTCCTAGCACAGCATCTCCTGGGGCCAAAGTCTCACTTTGCCTCATGAACGGTGCGTCCCTTGCGAGAAGGCGATAGGTGGATCCCAACAGAAGATACTGGGAATGAAATGAGCAGTGTCCCTGGTATCACCAGGGTGCAACATATATCATCCCCTGCAGATCAAGAAGATGGGTGTGAACTCTGTGCAGCTGTATCCTCAGAGATTAGGGGGAAGGGAGGATCTGAGGGACATTAAAGCTTTGATACATAACAGGAACATTAACATCACAGCGTCACCAGCTGAAAGACATCAGGACATCGATGACCTGGGAGTGCGAAGTGTACGGCATCACTTTGAGGGCAAACAGGAAGTTTTCTAGTTACAAAATGAAAAGCTGATTGAACATAAAAGAAAATAAATTAACTTTGGTTTCAGGATCCTGGTAAAAGAAAAAAACTGTGAAACAAGAAAACTGTGCCGTCTGAGATCTGACTGTGGCGCAATGTGAAGCCACAGCCGATCGTATGAGTCAGAGGTTATTGCTTCAACTAATAGAATGAAAAGTATAATCGCATAAATGGCGCAGACACCACTGCTTCAAGATATTATGTGTGATAAACAAGGCGGCATAATGCCTAACATCCATACACACAATCCCCATCATGCTACCACATAATAAAATGCACCACAGATCTCAATCATCTGATGGGAGGTTGTCTGTTTGCAGTGTAAAGCATGGGACAGCGTCCTGCGAACGCTCATTCCCGACAATCTTCCCATTGAAAGGTGGAGCCGATCATCCGACGACCGACCAAAACACTCGTACATTGGGTGAAACTGTCATTAGTGCTTGCAAGTAAGTTATCGTTTCGGCACTCTGCAGCCCAGAAATTATGCAGCTGTATAAGGATCTTCTCCATACTGTGGAGAAGATCGCTGCATGTAAATACAGCGCATCACCTTCAGTGAACGAGCAGCCGACTGTCGGGAAGGAAAGCTAGCTTTCTTCCAGATAATTGACTGCTCCTCTGTACGTATAGATACACCTAAAGTTCCCTTTAGATGAGTCAATTGTGCAGGCAATTCCTTCCCGGCAATCGCCTGCTCAGCAGAGATCTCCTCCACAGTCATCGCTAATGCCATTGCTCATCCCCATACAGACTCTTGTTGGCCGGCAGTAGATCGCTGCTTAGATGTATGCACAAACAATCAAATCACCCGACGAACAAGCTTTTTGCTCATTCATCGGGTCATGGGTGGCACCTTTAGGCTCCATTCACACGTCCTGTTTTTCTTTCCTGATTCGATCCTGATCCTGATCAATGGGTCCTGAAAAAATCAGGTTTGAATCAGGAAAGAAAAACAGGACGTGTGAATGGAGCCTTACACTGCCAGATAATCACTCCTATGAACGTTCGTTAGCGATTATCTGGCGGATTCTCGGCCCGTGTAAAGGGCCCTTTAAGAGTCATTTCGGGCCGTGGAGAGGCTGACTGTACAACAGGTGAACGTTATCTATTGTTCCCTGTTGTCACCCCACACTGTAGTGGCTGATTTAGACGAGTAGCTAATCGCTCAGGCGACTGACGACACGAGTGACCTAACGCCAATGATAACAACAAGCATTTACACGCAGGGAGGATTCTGTACAAATGTGTTCATATTCGATCGTTTACTAGGTTAAACAATCTTCAGACAGGTCTACTCATCGTGCCTATGGTTGAAAGGTCGATGCACATTACCATTATTCATTAACAAGTGATCATTTACCTGTTTGCATCAACAATTTCACAAGCTTTGAACAAGCATTTTTTTTTTTTTTTAGTAAAATCAGTCACATTACACGATTACAGTCCACCATAAATCACTAGCCTTCGAATCATAACGATCATCTACTTGCCTAAATGAGTCTAAAAGCTGTATTAAGCAGGTGATTAGCGCAGGGCAAAGGAATTTAGCCCGGTTCCGGTGACGTACCGGGCTCTGCCAGGCGGAGACTTCCGCCCGGCAGTGAGCCCGGTGACGTCATCGGCGCTGATGGGCGGGCTTTAGCGCTGCCCTAGCCATTCAAACGGCTAGGGCAGCGCTAAAGCCGGCCCATTACGGCCGGTGACGTCACCGAACTCACTGCCGGGCGGAGTGAATGTTTACAAACAAAAGAGCCCTTGCCCTGCGCGATCCAGGCACATCCCGGCACAGCCACCAAAATTCAGGATCCTCCCATCGTATCCGGGATGGTTGGGACCTATGCATACACAGTATATACACACAAACATAAAATTTACTGATTCTGTATTTAGAACTCTGCTGCCCCCTGCTGTTGATAAGGAGATATTACAAAGACATTCCAAGGAACCTTCAATTAAAAGGTACCAACTAACAATATTATTACAGTGCAAGAAATTACTCCGGCACACTGCGATAATGCTGGGCTAACCCTCCTGTTCACCGCTGAGAACTGATATTCCCACAACTGTATTATCAGAAATGATCAAAATAAAGTTTCTATCAGGGTCCGGAAAACTGAGCCTTCTCTATGAGGCTCCTCAGCCATTCAGCAGACACTGGGTCCTGCAGGAAATCCTGTGGAAAATGGGTGAGAACAGGACAGGGCAGTGTCAATGCAGATGCCCATACAAGAAGGTGGATGGATGAGAACCATAAAGGTGGATCTAGAGGCCCAGATAATTAGGCAGATTATTAGGGATGAACGTTCCTGCGAACATGCCTGTCAGTGTGCTGCAGATGAATGATGAAACAGTAGTTCACCAGGTGATCCCGTCTTTCGTGAAGGCACCTAAATTATAATTTCTGGGCAGCAGATTTTGTGTAAACAGTGATCTGCTGCCCAGACACAATGCCGCTGAACCGTATGAGGATGAGCGATTGCAGGAGCCATTCCCCGTTCTCATACTGTGGAGGCGATCGCTGCATGTAAATGAGCGCTTCACCTCCACTGTGCGAGCAGCCGATTGTTGGGAAGGAATGCTTCCTTCCTGATAATCAGCAGCTCATCTACACGTGTAAATGCGCCTTTACACCTTGCACCACTATCACTGTCATCCCTTACAGTCAGGCAAATGGCCCAATATATAGTAACATTCACATAATCCCAAAAAACTAAGATTATTGAAAATCCTGAACTACTAGAAGTTTTAATGCACACAAATACACATCAGAGCCGGACGATGAAATACATTTCGTGCTCATCCATCCTGGGATTGCTGAGTGTCACATTACCGTGTTTTCTGTATCACGAGCCGCGGAGGCGGGGCAGGCGAGCCGCGGAGGCGGGGCAGGCGCAAATCAGATCGATCAGACAAGAAGGAGTGGAGAAGATGCAGAGAAAGAGAGGGGTTGTTTAAGAGGGAAAGCAAAGGAGGAGTGGAGGAAGGGAAGAAAAGGAGCAGAGAAAGAGGGGTTGTATTGGAGGAGGAGGAGGAGCGGAGAAAGAGAAAGGAAGGAGCAGAGAAGGCAGAAACAGGGGTGGAGGAGCAGAAGAGGCACCAGGAGGGGGTGGAGGAAGAAGAGTATAGGAGGAGGAGAGAAGGAATACACGAGGAGGGACAGCAGAGGCGAGCAGGTGGGGTGGACGAAAGAGGAGCAGGAGCAGAAGAGGAGGAAGGTCAGAACAGGAGCGGCTGCCTGTTATCCCTCAGCACTGTGAAGAGTTTATATAATATAGGCCAACATGGCCACTACATGTGGGAGATACATACATGCAGAGGGTGAACGCTGGGCACACAGGACTGACCTTTCAGGAGGGGCTGGAAGGTGGGAATCTCCTGCAGCTTGATTACCTCGGGATCTTTGGTCACATTGCGGTGGGACTGAGTGCCAGAAGCCACCACGACAATGTCATCCATTTTTGCTCTCTGTTTGGCCGGTGAAGGATTCGCTGTGGGCAGAAGAATTGGAGACATCAATCCCTCCTTTGTTCCTCACTCTGCTTCCCTCAGATCATCTCTTCACTTCCACTATTAAATTTCTCTATAATAGAAACTCCACAAGGAAATATCCCTGAATATCATCGTCAGATGAACGCATCAATGAAGGCAGCAGAAATTGTCAAGCCCTAAAACTGTGAACATTGTGTCCATTCAGTCTGCTGCTACCTGGAAACCATCAACAAGCTGCTTTTAATTGATCCTTTCTTGGAATTTGTATTTATCACTATCAGTGTATGTAAAATGATCTTTTATTTCTGAATTTTGATAATCTGAAATCTATTTGGTACAATAAATGAAGGATTGAAGATATTTTACTGTAATAAGATTTGTCAACAGCAGCTTGCTTTTTAAGGCCAGCGTCTCTATAGTTGGAAGTATCAGTTGGACTGGAGCTCACTGACTGGTGTCTGGTGCACATAGTGATGTAATCCACTCACCCGAAGAGCTGACATCCCCATGCCTGACCTCCGGCTCAGAGCTCTGCTCTGCCCCCATAGTGCCACGTCCTGACAAAGAGTGTCCTCAAGCTGCACCTAGATTAACGTGACAGGAAATTACCATGAGCGAAACACCAGAAATCAGACATACACCTGTGCCAGGTGACAGCAAATAGGAGGGGGTGACAGCTGTCCTAGAGTACTGAATAGTAAATCTGCCATATCCATCCCATGCTCCATAATACTACATAACCAGGAATGTGGACAGACATCACAACGGAAGCTGTAATGGCAGTCTGGTTTCCACTCAACTTTCCTAGAATGGGATAAAAAGTTTTACAAACACATTATTATAAGGACACCTGGGGATGACGCGCCGTTATGGGGGACATCTGGGGATGACGCGCCGTTATGGGGGACATCTGGGGATGACACGCTGTTATGGGGGACATCTGGGGATGACGCGCTGTTATGGGGGACATCTGGGGATGACGCTCCGTTATGGGGGACATCTGGGGATGACGCGCTGTTGTGGGGGGGGACACCTGGGGATGACGCGCTGTTATGGGGGACATCTGGGGATGACGCGCCGTTATGGGGGACATCTAGGGATGACGCGTCGTTATGGGGGACATCTGGGGATGACGCGCCGTTATGGGGGACATCTGGGGATGACGCGGCGTTGTGGGGGGGACACCTGGGGATGACGCGCCGTTGTGGGGGGGGGACATCTGGGGATGACGCGGCGTTGTGGGGGGGGACACCTGGGGATGACGCGCCGTTGTGGGGGGGGGGGGGGGGGGGACACCTGGGGATGACGCGCCGTTGTGGGGGGACATCTGGGGATGACGCGCTGTTATGGGGGACATCCGGGGACGACGCACTGTTATGGGGGACATCCGGGGACGACGCGCTGTTATGGGGGACATCCGGGGACGACGCGCTGTTATGGGGGACATCCGGGGATGACGCACTGTTATGGGGGACATCCGGGGACGACGCACTGTTATGGGGGACATCCAGGGACGACGCACTGTTATGGGGGACATCTGGGTATGACACACTGAGACTGAAACACTTGCTGCATTCACTTTCATAAGGACTGAAGGCTAAAGAAGTTCAACTCAATGGCGGGTTATCAGACAATGCAAATATGGCGCCATTCAGTGATTATTGTACACCTGCGGACATTTCAAGTTCTGCCTCACTATTGTCGTTGCGATTTAGTCACAAATAAAGCAGATTATTGGCGCCGGGTATAATCTATATAGTGAATCATCATTATAAAGGGATTATATATGCTGGTTCCGGCGGGGAGGTGATTAGAGCATGACAGCACACTCACAAGTATCGGGGTCACCCTCCTCTTCTACTGCACCCCGACATCAGGAACACATCCGTAGTCACCAGCCTGGTTACCCCGGTAACATCCTGCACTTCCCGCTTCCGGGCTGTAGTTGAGGGGCTACGTCTTCTACTTCCCAAGTCAGCCACGCCCTTTAAAGGCGCCGTTTTAATCCGTCTTGTGCTGGAGAAAAAGGAGGAGCGGCGGGGACCTGTGATGGGGTGTGCAATCCGATAATACTGTAAAAGTGATATTCTAATAATACTGTATGATAAAGCAGTGCCGCCTGTTAATACCAGTATAGTGAGATCGTTTCCCTAATAACTGTATAATGATAACAACATACAAATAATATCCCTCCTATAATAACAGTAATGATATGCCCCTGTAATAATATCGTGCATCCTATATGTCATCCTATAATAACACTATAATGATAATATCCTCCATATAACATTCCCTTTTGTGCCCCCTATAATAACACTTATATAATGATAATGTGCCCCTATAATAACACTAGAATTATAATGTGCCCCCTATAATAACACTATAATGATAATGTGCCCCCTATAATAACACTATAATGATAATGTGCCCCTATAATAACACTATGATAATGTACCCCCTATAATAACACTAGAATGATAATGTGCCCCCTATAACAACACTAGACTGATAATGTGCCCCCTATAATAACACTAGAATGATAATGTGCCCCTATAATAACACTAGAATCATAATGTGCCCCCTATAATAACACTAGAATGATAATTTGCCCCTATAATAACACTTAAATGATAATATGCCCCGTATAAAAACAATAGAAAGATAATATGCCACCTATAATAACACTAGAATGAAAATTGCCCCCCCCCATAATAACACTAGAATGATAATATGCCCCCTATAATAAGAGTAGAAAGATAATGTGTCCCCTATAATAACACTAGACTGATAATTTTCCCCCTATAATAACAATAGAATGATAATGTGCCCCCTTATAATAACAATAGAATGATAATATATCCCCTATAATAAAACTAATATAATATTAGAGACCGAGTGCCCAAACCTCAACCCAGAACCAACTTATTTATCCCAAAGTGCCAACACTGCAATTTAACCTGAATACTAGGATCCAGGTTAGAAAGGATCGCCAAAACCGTAGAGGGGGAGGGGTCTGCCTTTATGTAAAGTCCTGTCTAAAGCCCACACTCCGGGAAGATATAAGTGAGGGACATGAAGATGTGGAGTCACTGTGGGTAGAAATAAATGGAGCCAAAAACAATAATAAAATACTAATAGGAGTTTATTATAAACCACCTAATATACCAGATTCAACAGAAAATCTACTTCTAAACGAAATCGACGAGACGCCAAATCATAATGAGGTCGTTATTATGGGGGACTTCAACTACCCAGATATAGACTGGGAAACTGAAACCTGTATATCTCATAAAGGAAACAGGTTCTTGGAAATAACCAAAGACAATTACCTTTCCCAACTGGTTCAGGACCCGACTAGAGGGACGGCCATACTGGACTTAGTATTAACCAATAGACCTGACAGAACAACAGATGTGCAGGTTGGGGGACACCTGGGAAACAGTGACCATAAAATAATAACCTTCCAATTGTCATTCAAAAGAGCGTTTCTTCAGGGAGGAACAAAAATACCAAACTTCAAAAAAGCTAAATTTAGCCATCTAAGAGAGGCCATAGACCTAACTAAATGGGACAAAGTCCTCAAAAATAAAAATACAGCCACAAAATGGGATATTTTTAAAAGCATCCTAATATCTAATTCTGAGAGGTACATACCTTATGGGAATAAAAGGTTAAGGAACAAGAAAAAAACAATGTGGATAAATAGAGCTGTAAAGAAAGCAATAAATGACAAACAGAAAGCATTTAAATCACTAAAACAGGAGGGGAGCGAGGAAGCATTGAAAAACTATAAGGAAAAAAATAGAATATGTAAAGACAAATAAAAACAGCCAAACTAGAGACAGAGAGATTAATCGCCAAAGAGAGTAAAACTAACCCTAAAATGTTCTTCAATTATATAAATGGTAAAAAGTATAAACCTGAAGTTGTCTGCCCCTTACAGAGTAATGAGGGGGGAGTTGCAGAGAGCGATGAGGAGAAAGCAAAGCAACTAAAAAAAATTACTCCACTGTATTCACTGAGGAAAATAAACTGAAATGCAGAATATAAAAGTAAATTCCCCTTTAAAAGTGCCCTGTCTGACACAGGAGAGTAGAGCTGCATCTTAAAAAGATTAAAATAGACAAATCGCCAGGACCTGATGACATACACCCCTGTATCCTAAGAGAATTAAGTAATGTAATCGCCAGACCCTTATTTCTGATATTTAAGGACTCTATACTGACAGGGAGTGTTCCACAGGATTGGCACATAGCAAATGTGGTGCCAATATTCAAAAAGGGTCCAAAAACAGAGCCTGGAAACTATAGGCTAACATCTGTCGTGGGTAAACTGTTTGAGGGTTTTCTAAGAGATGCTATCTTGGAGTACCTCAATGAAGATAAGCAAATAACTCCATATCAGCATGGCTTCATGAGGGATCGGTCATGTCAAACCAATTTAATCAGTTTCTATGAGGAGGTAAGTTCTAGACTGGACACCGGCGAATCAATGGCTGTCGTATATCTGGACTTCTCCAAAGCATTTGACACTGTACCACATAAAAGGTTAGTATATAAAATGAGAATGCTTGGCCTGGGAGAAAATGTCTGTATGTGGGTAAGTAACTGGCTCAGTGATAGAAAACAGAAGGTGGTTATTAATGGCACATACTCAGATTGGGTCACTGTCACTAGTGGGGTACCACAGGGGTCAGTATTAGGCCCTATTCTCTTCAATATATTTATTAATGATCATGTAGAAGGCTTGCACAGTAAAATATCAATTTTTGCAGATGACACTAAACTGTGTAAAGTAATTAACACAGAAGAGGACAGTACACTGCTACAGATGGATCTGGATAGACTGGAGGCTTGGGCAGAGAAGTGGCAGATGAGGTTTAACACTGACAAATGTAAGGTTATGCATATGGGAAGGAATAATGCAAGTCACCAGTACATACTGAATGGTAAAACATTGGGTAAGGCTTCATTCACACGACCGTATTTTGTTTTCGTGTCCGTTCAGCTTTTTTTGCGGACCGTATGCGGAACCATTCATTTCAATGGGTCCGCAAAAAAAACGGAAGGTACTCCGTGTGCATTCCGTTTCCGTATGTCCGTATTTCCGTTCCGCAAAAAAGATAGAACATGTCCTATTCTTGTCCGTTTTGCTGACAAGGATAGGCATTGTTAAAATGGATCCGCCAAAAAAACGGAAACACGGATACCATACGGAACGTCATCCGTTTTTTTTTGCGGATCCGCAATTTGCGGACCGCAAAATACATACGGTCGTGTGAATGAAGCCTAACTCTGACATGGAAAAGGACCTAGGAATTTTAGTGAACAGCAAACTAAGCTGTAGAAACCAGTGTCAGACAGCTGCTGCCAAGGCCAATAAGATAATGGGTTGCATCAAAAGAGGCATAGATGCCCGTGATGAGAACATAGTCCTGCCACTTTACAAATTACTAGTCAGACCACACATGGAGTACTGTGTACAGTTCTGGGCTCCTGTGAACAAGGCAGACATAGCAGAGCTGGAGAGGATTCAGAGGAGGGCAACTAAAGTAATAACTGGAATGGGTGGACTACAGTACCCAGAAAGATTATCAAAATGAGGGTTATTCACTTTAGAAAAAAGACGACTGAGGGGAGATCTAATAACTATGTATAAATATATCAGGGGTCAGTACAGAGATCTCTCCCATCATCTATTTATCCCCAGGACTGTGACTGTGACGAGGGGACATCCTCTGCGTCTGGAGGAAAGAAGGTTTGTTCACAAACATAGAAGAGGATTCTTAACGGTAAGAGCAGTGAGACTATGGAACTCTCTGCCTGAGGAGGTGGTGATGATGAATTTACTAAAAGAGTTCAAGAAGGGCCTGGATGTATTTCTGGAGGGTAATAATATTACAGGTTATAGTTACTAGAGATGGGTCGTTGATCCAGGGAGTTATTCTCATTGGAGTCGGGAAGGAATTTTTTCCCCTAAAGTGAGGAACATTGGTTTCTACCTCACAGGGTTTTTTTTGCCTTCCTCTGGATCAACTTGCAGGATAACAGGCCGAACTGGATGGACAGATGTCTTTTTTCGGCCTTATAAACTATGTTACTATGTTACTACAATCCAGTATAGTATATCTCCTATGTACTTTATCCTTTAGCTACAACAGCCTGTCTACATTCAATGCTTGTGCCATTCATAGTGCTGATGAATGGCATATTGGTACGCCTTTTTCCAGGGCATGGGTGCCCACAGAGAGGGCCACGAGTGCCGCCTCTGGCACCCGTGCCATAGGTTCGCCACCACTGCACTAGAATGATAATGTGCCCCTATAATAAAACTAGAATGATAATGTGCCCCTATAATAAAACTAGAATGATAATGTGTCTCTAGAAATGGCGTGGCTCCTAAAAATTAACTTTTAATAAATCATTAAAAATGCAAAATTGCATACGTCACTTCACTATTCAAGGAAGGGGTATGAGGTGGGGTGGAAGGAGGATACTGGCCCTATTGAGCCCTAAAATTAATCCTCAGCCCAGGGATTACCTCCTGATGGTGGGGGTACCCTGTCCCCGAACCTGTCCTAATACACTCTGAACAACCCTACAAAAAAAAAAAGGGGTGACGTTGATTTATATAAATCCCGACGCGTTTCACCCACAAGCTGGGATCATCAGGGGGTGATAATATTCAGAAATTCCATCACCAGAGAAAACATAGGGATAACTCTTCCTGCTACCTCCTCGTCTGGTGGTATCTCTTACTCTCAAATGCAGTCTTTTTTAGACTTCAATCAAATCCCATATCAACTCAGGGATCGTTGCAAAACAAACGAGACACGACTGACAACTCTCTCCAGATAATTATTTTATCTAGTCACGTACTTGCTGAGAGTGAGATTTCGGTACTTAAGAGAGGTCTCTTATTCGTGCCGACTACTAGATTTGACCCCTTTGTTTGGACAAAAGACTTAAACCTTTTCTGTCGTCGACTCAAATGGTTTAAATTTTATCAAAATTCTAATAAACAACTATGTGAAAAATATGGGTTAGATCCCAATGACTTCCCTGATGTACAAATCTCAATGGACCTCTGGGAAGAAGGTGCTAGACTGCCTGGGGAAGGCCCCTTCACAGACCTTCGACCTAAAAGTCTAAAAACACCTCTCTCCTTGAATACCGAATATGTGGATATCTTCCTTAAGATGGTTACGTCTGAATTTGAACGGGTTACTATAGAAGGTGGTGGTCGTCGTAATCTTTCCCATAACAAATTTAGAGCCTTGAAAAACCTTGAACAGGACACCAACATAGTTTTAAAACCATCTGATAAAGGTGGAAATCTAGTTATACTTGATCACCCTAGGTCAGTGATGGCAAACCTTTTAGAGACCAAGTGCCCAAACTGCAACCCTACAACCCACTTATTTATCGCAAAATGCCAACATGGCAATTTAACCTGAATACCAATATAGTATATCTTCCATGTACTTTATCATTTAGGTATAATAGCCTGCCTACATTAAGAGCACTGCCTGTGCCATTCGTAGTGTGCCCTGCGCTGATGAATGGCGGGAAAAGTCTAAGGCATATTGGTACACCATAGACTTTTTCCAGGGTAAGGGTGCCCACAGAGAGGGCTCTGAGTGCCGCCTCTGGCACCCGTGCCATAGGTTCGTCACCTCTGCCCTAGGTACACCAAAATGTGTATGGATCTTCTGAGGGATGAGAACTCATACCGCGTGCTCTCTTGTGACCCGACAGCCACCTTTTTGCTATCTCTGAAACAGCTTTTATTAAATGCCTTTCAGGATAAGGTCATTAATGAAGCCGAATATAACTATTTACTTCCTAAAAATCCATAAATCTCCACCTTTTATGCACTCCCTAAGGTGCATAAGGGGTTACAGACGCTGAAAGGCCGCCCGATAGTCTCAGGGATAGATTCCCTAACACATCATTGTGGAATCTATCTTGACAAAATACTTAAAGGGGTATTCTCATCTTAGAAAATGGGGGCATATCGCTAGGATAAGCCCCCATTGTCTTATAGGTGCGGGTCCCACCGCTGGGACCCGCACCTATATCCAGAACGGAGCGGGGAGCGCGGCGCCTGGAGGACCCCAGGTTTCCGGGGGTCCGGCCACCACCAGGCGCAGCTCCCTGCGCCGCTCATAGAAATGAATGGGAGCCGGGCCGTGCATGCTCGGCTATTTTCGGCGGCCCCATACAAATGAATGGAGGGCGGCTGCGCATGCGCAGTGCGCCCTCATTCACTTCGGGGCTCCGTTCTGGAAATAGGTGCGGGTCCCAGCGGTGGGACCCGCACCTATAAGACAATGGGGGCTTATCCTAGCGATATGCCCCCATTGTCTAAAATGAAAATAACCCTTTAAGAATTTCGTGTTGTCATTACTATCCCATACCCGTGACAGCATGGATTTTCTTAGAAAAATTGAAGATCTGACCATTGACCCATACTCTAAACTGGCAAGCATTGACGTAGAATCGCTTTATACGTCAATCCCACATGATAAAGGACTACAGGCAGTTTCATTTTACCTAAGTACACAATTTAGCAGACACAACCAATTTGTACTAGTTTTACCCTCAAACACTGAAATTACTTCCTGTTCAATGGATCCATTTACCACCAGCTCAGGGGGAACGCGATGGGGTGCCCTTGTGCCCCGTCGTATGTGAATCTCCTCCTGGGCTGCTGGGAGGATACCTGTGTTTTTTCGGACCAATCTATCACGTGGACAAACTATATCCCTTTCTGGTCTTGATATATCGATGACGTTTTCTTATTGTGGACTGGGAAAAAAAGATGACTTTAATCAATTCATATCCTCTCTTAACATTAATCAAATCGGTCTCTATTTCACATCTGAGATCAACGATGAAACCCTCACTTTTTTGGACATACCTGTTACAAAACAGGGTGACCATCTAATAACGTGTGTGTACCGTAAACCAACGGCCACAAATAACATTTTACATTGGGATAGTCACCATCCTCTCAGCCTAAAACGTGGCATCCCAAAGGGACAATTCCTGTGGATGCGCAGGAATTGTTCCAATCAAGATGGGTTTTACCTTGAATCTAGAAAATTGTATGACCGATTACGTCTAAAGGGATACCCTAAAAAAGTTCTGAGGAATGCCTTCAAGGCGGCTAAGGCACAGGATAGACGTGACCTGCTGATCCCGATCCCCCAGACTCCAAATGAATAATTCTGTATGAGATTAATTTCCATCTTTGACTCTGCAAATAAGGAAGTAAGGGAAATCCTGCATAGATATTGGCCAATTTTACTGATGGACCCCGATCTTTCAAAAAATATTGCAACATATCCCTAGATCACGTATCGGAGGGGGAGAAGCCTCGGGGATCGCTTGATCCACAGTCAATATGTTGGTCCTAAGCAGGAGGGTACCTGGTTAGATAGGAAGCCCTGTGGGGTCTTCAGATGTGGGTCATGCAAAGCTTGCAAATTTATTCAAACTTCAAAATCTGTCACATGTTCCACCACGAATGAGATCTATCCCATAAAAGATTTTATTAATTAATTATTAATTTATTAATTAATTTATATCTGTCAGTGCCCCTGTTCACTCGACTACATAGGGAAAACTACGCGCGATCGTTGCCAATCATTTTATTAATCACTATAATGGCGAATTACACACAGTTTTTGGCACTTCAAGTGGTGCCTGAATCTTCAAGGCATGGGGACTGGGATCGACAGGTTTTGCAAAAAGAATCCGAATGGATTTACCGGTTTCGATCACAGTCCCCTTTGGGTCTTAATGAGAGATTGACATATACGTGTTTTATTTAAATTACTTATGGGATTCCTTTTATTGTGATTTATTTTGCCAGCCCCAGTACAGGAGCCCTAGCTGGTCATGGACAAGAGAAGTGTCCGAAATTAATAATGGTGACAAAATTTGGCCCCATTTCATTAATATATATTACTCTATCTACCACTATTTCTTTGGCAGTGTCACAGTTGTTTCACTGTCTGCCTATCATTAATAAAGTCACTAATTATTCATATTTTTTAATGTCCTAAATTTGATCACTTTATTGATGCCTCAGGACTGCTTTTTCATATGCGGTTCACAGGCGGCAATCCTGTGCGCTCCATAATACCGGAAATGACACGTGCTTTTCACCTGTGCGTCACCCGGCAACAGGAAATGCCTGCCGGCACGCACTCTTGATCCCAGTGAGCTCATTGCGCTCTGAGGCACCATGTGGGATATATTTACCTCCATTTGCCATCACAGTAAGTACCTCTCCGTCCCCCCTGATTTTTATATATCTGGGCCCTTTCTGTTTATAGGTTACAGTGGGACCGACAAGAGTCCTAGGTGGAGATGAGCGAGCATGCTCGGCCGAGCGTACTCGGGAGCAATTTTCGAGTAGTAGCGTACGCATCTTCTAATCTGTACGCTAATGCGTACGCATCTTGTAATTTGTACGCATTAGCGTACAAATTTATAAGATGCGTACACATTAGCGTACAGATTATAAGATGCATACGCATTAGCGTACAGATTATAAAATGCGTACGCTACTACTCGAAAATTGCTCCCGAGTACGCTCAGCCGAGCATGCTCGCTCATCTCTAGTCCTGGGTCATCACTCATCCTTAGTCAAATCATCTTGACAGGGGCAAGTAGAAGTGAATAACATTAAAACAATCTTTCTGTGTTTTGGCATTTGTGTGATAACACCCCACATTGGCTTTATCATCCTTGCATCTTGTTTTCCATCTCCCTGCAATTTTTGAATATTATCACCCCGATGATCCCAGCTTTTGGGTGAAACGCGTCGGAGTTTATACAAATCAACGTCACCCCTTTTTTTTTTTTGTAGGGTTGTTCAGAGTGTATTAGGACAGGTTCGGGGACAGGGTACCCCCACCATCAGGTAGTAATCCCTGGACTGAGGATTAATTTTAGGGCTCAATAGGGCCAGTATCCTCCTTCCACCCCAACTCATACCCCTTCCTTGAATAGTGAAGTGACAATTTTGCATTTTTAATGATTTAAAAGTTAATTTGTAGGAGCCACGCCATTTCTAGAGATATATGATTCCTTTGCGTTCTCCTCCCTCATCTCCCTAACACCCTCTTTTGTTTTTTCAATAGAATGATAATGTGCCCCCTACATATAAGCAGATACTGATCATACTGGTGTGCATGCTCTGCTCTACATTCATTAAGGGCTTTAGATATTTGTGCACCTTATTTTCATAAAGTAAGGGGGGCATAGTTGATTTCTAAAATGTGCCAGGTTCATTTATTGTGGACAGAACTCTACAAGATACAGCTCCACCTGCTGGATTTTCACAGTATAGTGGAGGGATGGCGTGAAGGAAAGTAAAAATCCAGAACTTCTAAGATCCACAAAGTTTATTTGAAATCCAAGCAAAAGGCAAAGGGTTCTTGAGCGATATTAGAAGTTCTGGATTTTTCTTTTTCTTTGTGCTGTTTATGCACACCCTAGGATGTGTGTTTGAATCCTGGATCGCTATCAGTCACCGTATTGATATACACAGACTGGTGAGCTTCTCTGCCTGTGCTTGGTATGGCGCTTGACTGCATTCACTTCTGTGGGGCTGAGCTGTTCCTAGGCCATGTCACCAATGAATGTGACATGAAATGGCCTAGGGAAAGCTGTGAGAAGACCGCAGTGCGACTGCAAGCGTAGGTGCCTTCTCAAACAGCTGATCGTTGGGGATCCTCGAGTCGGACCCACAACGATCAGATACTGATGACCTATCCAGAGAATCGGTCATCAGTAAAAAAAAAAAAAAAAAAAACTCTTGGAATACCCCTTAATAGAGAGATGGTGGAACAAAGAATGTATCTCAATATTAGAAGAGAAGTCTTCCGGTTGCCCAGTCCTGGAGAGCGTAGTGTAGTGAAGTCATGATGTGGTATGGTAGAACTGAGGGTCTAGACTACTGTGTTCCTCAACTCCAGTCATCAGTGCCTACCTTGTGGTCATTATTTCAGTATATCTCACAGAGTGAATACCTGTAGTAAGTCCTGATGAGACACTAATGATATCACCTGCTCAGTACTAAGGAAATCCTAAAAACGTGACTGTCAGATGGGCCCTGAGGACTGGAGGAATACTGCTCTAGAAAGCATCATAAGCCTGCAGTCAACTTCTGATTGCCTAAAAGGCCCTTTACACGGGCCAAGAATCCCACAGATAATCGCTAATGAGCATTCATAAAAAAAAACGATTATCTGGCGGTGTAAATGTACCGCCAATTACCTGATGAGTGAAACGCTCATTCATTGGGTAATTCAGTCTCTGTGCACACACAGAAAAATGATTGTAAACAATGAGTCAGTATGACATAGAGAAATGGCATTAGCGATCGCTGCATGTAAATGTAGAGGTCTTCTCCACCAGTGACCAGGCGATATCCGGGAAGAAACGCTTCCTCTGCAACAATATGCCGCTGCATCGTCCTGCGTAAAGGGAGCCTGCCGAATCCTCTACCGCCAGATCCCCATTGACTGCAATTAGGTCCAGGGGAGATCTGGCCGATTTCCAGCATAAATGCTGTGTTTGGCTGGACAAAAACCATTGCATTGAACGTTTTTTTTGTCTGGCCAACAGCCAGCATTTGCACCAGATCTCCAAAACAGAGATGTGAACACGGCCTTAGACAGTTTGTATATATGTTTACAGCCAGTAGACATGCTGATAGCAGTGGCATATCTGTAATGGCTAGAGAATGGGCTCCTATGATGATCTGATGGCAAGTGGCCTTGTTCCTCTGGGCCTGCTCAATCCCTTTCTTGTTTGGTTCTGTATAAAGGGGGGTCTGATTGAAAGGGTTGTCCAGCCTTTCCTCAGGATAGGCCATCACTCGGCGATTGCTGATCGCTGACGGCTCCAGAGTTATACCTGATCAGCATGGGTACAGGGTGTAAGTCCCCCGCCGATCAGCCATTACTGAGAAAAGGCTGGCAAAACCCTTAAAGGGGTATTCAAGCTTTTTGATACTGATGACCTACCCCATGGATGGAGCCGAAAGCAGAAGGCTCCGTCCATTGTGCAGTGCCCAGCTTACTGCAGCTCAGCTCCATGAGCTTGTGGCCAGGAGACTGTTTCCCTGGTGCCCAGCAATACTGGCATGGTCTGGCACTGCTGCCTTGTACAACAGGCTGCCAGTTCACACAAGGGCTAACATGTGAGTGCACAACATGATAACAATAAAACTTTAACCCTTTATGGACGGGACCTTTTTTGGACTTCAGGACAAAGCCCCATTTTTCAGATTTTGCATAATAACTTTGGAATGTTTTCTTTGTGTCACATTAGGATTGATTTATTATTCTGTTTGCACCTTATTTTTTTTTATTGTGTAAGCCTGTTTTCTTGTTGCATGTCTTTTTTTAATCCAGAGGAAAAAAAACACAGCAGTCTGGTGTGAAGTTGTTTGGGAGCAGCACCTATACAAGCAGACAAACAACAAGAATTTAGATGCATTCGCATGTTTGATTTCCAGTGTGTGTTTAAGTGTGTGACTTAAGATTAAGTGCCTTGAGATTCAGAGACATCAGGAGTTGACTACAGTAAAGCTAGTTTCACACCTGCGGCATCGGACTCCGGCAGGCTCCGACACAGCATGTCGTACTTTTGTTCCGTCCGCCTCTCGGCAGGGTCTGCCGTGCTGTGGCCGGATCCATGGCCCGCCCCCATTACAGTCAATGGGGCTGGAGAGTAGTTCCGGCCTCACACGTGCACTTGCGGCAGCACGGATCCCGATGCCCCAGGTGTGAAAGTACCCTAAGTCAGTTGCTTATCATTGCACTGTTGTATTTTTTCTCTTTTTCTTCTGTAATCACCAGTGCACATCTTGTCTAATGTATGTAGTCCTTTGAGGATGCATATTTTTGTTCAAAATGTGAGCAAATTGCTAGTTTGGAATCACACATCCTGTATCTAAACGAGCGAGTTTCGATACTAAGAAGCATTGACAATCTGGAAAAGAGTTTGCTGTTCACTGAGAAGGCACTCTGTGGGGTAGATGTGGGTGATCTGACACACCCCGACAAGTTTGCAAGGTTGGCAGATAAGAGGGATGTCAGTTCAGGGAGAGCACTGCTGTAGCCGGACACTTCCTCTGCCAGTCAGGGGAATGTCAGCTCCAGTAAGCAGGGGACCAGGAGAGCAGGGCAGGCCAGATAGGTGCTGGTAGTGGGAGACTCTATTAGGGGAACAGATAGGGCGATCTGTCACAAAGACCGGGATCGTCGAACGGTGTGTTGTCTTCCTGGCGTTCCAGTTCGACACATCGCGGATCGGGTTGACAGATTACTGGGAGGGGCTGGAGAAGATCCAGCAGTCATGGTCCATATCGGAACCAGTGACAAAGTTTGAGGTAGGTGGAGAGTCCTTAAAAATGATTTTAGGGATTTAGGTCACAAGCTTAGGGCAAGGACCTCAAAGGTAGTGTTTTCCAAAACACTACCTGTACCATGAGCCACACAAGAAAGGCAGCGGGAGATTAGGGAGGTTAACAAGTGGCTCAAGAACTGGTGTAGGAAGGAGGGGTTTGGGTTCCTGGAGAATTGGGACGACTTCTCTGTAGGCTACAGGCTCTATTGTAGGGATGGGCTGCACCTCAATGGGGAAGGGGCAGCTGTGTTGGGGGAGAAGATGGCTAGAAGGCTGGAGGAGTGTTTAAACTATGGACTGGGGGGAGGGTAACTACATTATAGGAGGGGAAGATAGTGCAGATAGATACCTGGGGCAAGGTAATAGAACTGGGAAAGGAATGGAAGGAGAGACTAGAACAGTTCAGAAGGAAAGGTGTAGGGTAACAAAATATACATAAACCTCTTAATTGTATGTACACTAATGCCAGAAGCCTGACTAATACAACTGGTGAACTGGAATTAGTGATGTGTGAGGAGGACTATGACATAGTGGGAATAACTGAGACATGGCTGGATGATAGCTATGACTGGGCAGTTAACGTACAGGGTTACAATCTGTTTAGAAAGCATATCCAAAGCATTTGATACAGTACCACATAAAAGGTTAGTATATAAAATGAGAATGCTTGGCCTGGGAGAAAATGTCTGTATGTGGGTAAGTAACTGGCTCAGTGATAGAAAACAGAGGGTGGTTATTAACGTCACATACTCAGATTGGATCACTGTCACTAGTGGGGTACCACAGGGGTCAGTACTGGGCCCTATTCTCTTCAATATATTTATTAATGATCTTGTAGAAGGCTTGCACAGTAAAATATCAATTTTAAAAGTAATTAACACGGAAGAGGACAGTATACGGCTACAGATGGATCTAGGTAGATTGGAGGCTTGGGCGTAGAAGTGGCAGATGAGATTTAACACTGACAAATGTGAGGTTATGCACATGGGAAGGAATAATGCAAGTCACCTGTACATACTAAATGGTAAAACATTGGGTAACATAGTTTATAAGGCCAAAAAGACATCTGTCCATCCAGTTCGGCCTGTTATCCTGCAAGTTGATCCAGAGAAAGGCAAAAAAAAACCCTGTGAGGTAGAAGCCAATTTTCCCCACTTTAGGGGAAAAAATTCCTTCCCGACTCCAATCAGGCAATCAGAATAACTCCCTCAATCAACAACCCATCTCTAGTAGCTATAACCTGTAATATTGTTACCCTCCAGAAATACATCCAAGCCCCTCTTGAACTCTTTTAGTCAACTTACCATCACCACCTCCTCAGGCAGAGAGTTCCATAGTCTCACTGCTCTTACCATAAAGAATCTTCTTCTATGTTTGTGTACAAACCTTCTTTCCTCCAGACGCAGAGGATGTCCCCTCGTCACAGTCACAGTCCTGGGGATAAATAGTTCATGGGAGAGATCTCTGTACTGGCCCCCGATATATTTATACATGGTTATTAGATCTCCCCTCAGTCGTCTTTTTTCTAAAGTAAATAACCCTAATTTTGATAATCTTTCTGGGTACTGTAGTCCACCCATTCCAGTTATTACTTTAGTTGCCGTCCTCTGAACCCTCTCCAGCTCTGCTATGTCTGCCTTGTTCACAGGAGCCCAGAACTGTACACAGTACTCCATGTGTGGTCTGACTAGTGATTTGTAAAGTGGCAGGACTATGTTCTCATCACGGGCATCTATGCCTCTTTTGATGCAACCCATTATCTTATTGGCCTTGGCAGCCGCTGTCTGACACTGGTTTCTACAGCTTAGTTTGCCGTTTACTAAAAGTCCTAGGTCCTTTTCCATGTCAGAGTTACCCAATGTTTTACCATTTAGTATGTACTGGTGACTTGCATTATTCCTCCCTATGTGCATAACCTTACATTTGTCAGTGTTAAACCTCATCTGCCACTTCTCTGCCCAAGCCTCCAGTCTATCCAGATCCATCTGTAGCAGTGTACTGTCCTCTTCTGTGTTAATTACTTTACACAGTTTAGTGACATCTGCAAAAATTGATATTTTACTGTGCAAGCCTTCTACCAGATCATTACCGTATTTTTCGCCCTATAAGACGCACTTTTTGGGGAAAAATGTGGTGCGTCTTATAGGGCGAATACAAGTGAGCGCTTCCATAAGGAAGCGCTCACTTGTACGTAGGGACCCCCATGCAGCGTCACGTCATAGTGCGCGCCGGCAGGGAAGAGAGAGGAGCGCGGAGCGTGGGACCGGAGGGCAGCGGCAGCGCAGAACAGGTAAGTATGGTCTTTAAGTGGCTGGGTGGGCTGATCTGAGGTCTGATAGGGGCACAAGACGCTGATCTGAGGTGTGAAGGGGGCACATTCTGCTGATCTGAGGTCTGATGGGGGCACATACTGTTGCTCTGAGGTCTGATGGGGGCACATACTGTTGCTCTGATGGGGGCACATTCTGCTGATCTGAGGTATGATGGGGGCACATTCTGCTGATCTAAGGTCTGGTGGGCGCACAGTGAGATGGTATGGGGGCACAGTGGGCTGATATGGGGCCATAGTGGGCTGATCTGAGGTCTGGTGGGGGGCTGACATGGAGGGCTGATGGAGTTCTGACATGGAGGGCTGATATGGGGGTCTGATGTGATGTCTTGAAATTTATGGGCAGTCTGATAAGAGGATTTGATGAAAAATATTTTTTTCTTATTTTCCTACACTAAAACCTAGGTGCGTCTTATGGGCCGGTGCGTCTTATAGGGCGAAAAATACGGTAATAAATATATTGAAGAGAATAGGGCCCAACACTGACCCCTGTGGTACCCCACTAGTGACAGTGACCCAATCTGAGTATGTACCATTAATAACCACCCTCTGTTTTCTATCACTGAGCCAGTTACTTACCCACATACAGACATTTTCTACCAGGCCAAGCATTCTCATTTTATATACTAACCTTTTATGTGGTACCGTGTCAAATGCTTTGGAGAAGTCCAGATATACCATCCATTGATTCCCCGCGGTCAAGTCTAGAACTTACCTCCTCATAGAAACTGATTAAATTGGTTTGACACGATCGATCCCTCATGAAGCCATGCTGATATGGAGTTATTTGCTTATTTTCATTGAGGTACTCCAAGATAGCATCTCTTAGAAAACCTTCAAACAGTTTACCCACAACAGATGTTAAACTTACCGGCCTATAGTTTCCGGGCTCTGTTTTTGGACCCTTTTTGAATATTGGCACCACATTTGCTATGCGCCAATACTGTGGAACACTCCCTGTCCGTAGAGTCCTTAAATATCAGAAATAAAGGTCTGGCGATGACATTACTTAATTCTCTTAGGATACGGGGGTGTATGCCATCCGGTCCTGGCGATTTGTCTATTTTAATGTTTTTAAGACGCCGCTGTACTTCTTCCTGGGTCAGACAGGGCACTTTTCTATTCTACATTTTATCTGACAGTTTATTTTCGTCAGTGAATACAGTGGAGAAAAAAATATTTAGTAGCTTTGCTTTCTCCTCATCGCTCTCTGCAACTCCCCCCTCATTACTCTGTAAGGGGCCGACACCTTCAGCTTTATACTTTTTACCATTTATATAATTGAAGAACATTTTAGGATTAGTTTTACTCTCTTTGGCGATTATTCTCTCTGTCTCTAGTGTGGCTGTTTTTATTTGTCTTTTACATATTCTATTTTTTTCCTTATAGTTTTTCAATGCTTCCTCGCTCCCCTCCTGTTTTAGTGTTAGTGTCCTGTTTTTTGTCATTTATTGCTTTCTTTACAGCTCTATTTATCCACATTGGGTTTTTTTCTTGTTTCTTACTCTTTTATTCCCATAAGGTATGTACCTCTCACAATTAGATATTAGGGTGCTTTTAAAAATATCCCATTTTGTGGCTGTATTTTTATTTTTGAGGACTTTGTCCCAGTTAGTTAGGCCTATGGCCTCTCTTAGTTGGTTAAATTTTGCTTTTTTGAAGTTTGGTATTTTTGTTCCTCTCTGAAGAAACACTCTTTTGAATGACAATTGGAAGGTTATTATTTTATGGTCACTATTTCCCAGGTGTCCCCCAAACTGCACATCTGTTGTTCTGTCAGGTAACACCAACAAGGAAAAGGACTTAAGAATTTTAGTGAACAGCAAACTAAACTGTAGAAACCAGTGTCAGACAGCTGCTGCCAAAGCCAATAAGGTAACGGGGTTAGGGATGCACCAGGTATCGAACTTTCAATACCCAATCAATACTTTTGCACTCGGATCGATACGATACTGGGATTTTCTATTTTCCAATACTAGGCTGCACTACTGCGCAGCCTAGTATCTTTTAGAAATCATGGCGTACCGCCCTCGGCTAATAGTTGTTAAATAAAAAGTTTAAAAAAGAAAAGTTTAAATCACCCCCCTTTCCTAATTTTACATATAGAAATATATAAACAATAAAAAGTAAACATATTAGGTATGGCTGCGCCTGAAAAAGTCAGAACTATTAAAATATTTAAAAAAATCTCCTTTTGCATGGTATCGAGTATTCCAATAGTCTCAAGCAACCCATCCTAGAATGTGACTAGGATGGGTTGCCTCCACTTGCACAGCTGCCTAAAGCGTTGAGGGGTTAGGTCTCACTACACAGTACACCATGGAGCTTGCATATATTCCAAATTGGTAAGCATTCCTGTTAGGTAGCTCAGTCTGACTGCATACAACACACAGCATCACACCATTACTACTGTACAGCCAGAACTGTAATGATGTGATCCTGCCACGATATGCCACCATGGCTGTGCAGCCTGACATGATCACTACCCCCTGAGGAAGCTTAACCGCGAAACGAGCATCGGGGCATGGTGGTGGTCTGCACTATAACAGGCTGCATACTGCTGGTTGGTATTTTCATTTATCCACTAGGATTTGAATGATTACACCTACTTAGCACTACTGCACTTTTTTGTCATGCGTGTTCATGCCTTTACTGCTTATTTATTACGTCTTTAATATACACACGCTGCTGATTTGAGTCTCATTCAATTAAACACTAAAGTGTTCTAATTAGGGATGAGCGAATCGACTTCTAATGAGACTTACAAAGTCGATTCGCATAAAACTTTGTTTCAATACTGTACGGAGCGAGCGCTCCGTAAAATATTAGAATGTATTGGCTCAGATGAGCGGATGTTATTACTTCTTGCAAGAGAAGTCTTTTGTGAGACTTCGCATAACAACTCCAGAAATGGATTTATTCTGGTAAAAAAAAAAAAAAAAAACATTTACCGAACTCGGGTTCTGTTCCAAGTGCAAGTGGTACCTAAAAAAATAAAAAATCTTGTCTCACCATGTTCTGTGATCTAGAATTTTTTTTTTGTTAACCGAGTAGCACCCAGGCTAGATTTTTTGCCAGGGTGAATTGACATTTTCATTGGGATACATGTACCTTTTTATCACTTTCTATTCTGCTTTTTTGGGGAGGAAGGAAGTACAAAAACAGCAATTAGGGTATTCTTTCATATATTTTTTTTATTTTTTACAGCGTGCAACATGCACATTAAATAACATGACCATTATAAACGTAATAATACCAATTATGTATTTTTTTTCCAATAAATTAAAAAGGGTACTTTTTTTTAACTTCGGAGTTTCCAAATTTTTTTTCTAAAACCTTTTGTCAGTGTAACTGTCATTTATCTATTAAACTTAAATGTGTGGGCAAGTGATACTGTATATTTTTGCAATATCCTTTATGTTGCTTTTGTTCATTTTCATTACAAAACTGCCTCTGAAGATGTCCCTAATCAGTCTTCAGGATGCTGTAGTGAACGGTGATGATGCTTCTTGCTCACTGCTGCTCCCCTCACTTCCTCCCTCCTCGACCACTAAAACTGTCCACATATTATACATATCAGACATATGGGCAGTTTTAACAATATAGGAGAAGGCAGTGAGCAAGGAGCGCTTTCACTGTGCAGTACTGCGCTGTGCTGAACAGTGAACATGGATTTTCCATAGCAACTCACTGAAAAACGACAACTTCAGAGGCAGCTTTGTAATTAAAAACAATAAAAAGTACAAAATTAAAAAGTAAAGCATACTACAAAAAATAATCAGAATCACTTGTCTCACACATTTAAGAAAAGAAAAAAAACCAGTTACACTTAAAATCTCATTTTAGTCCCAGTGAGACACTTGAGTGTGCAATCCTCTTATCCGGAGGTTGGCAACCTAGGGCCCTACAGCTGTTGCAAAACTAAAACTCCCAGAATGCACCACTCACTTTTATAGGAGTCTTGAGAACAGCCAAGCAAGCGTGCATGCTGGGAATTTCAGTTTCACAAAAGTTGGACTGCCGAAGGTTGCGGACCTTGCTATGGTTACTATTACTATCTAAAGGTTAAGCGGCCAGGATTGGATTTTTCTCTGATCCCCACCATTGCAGCAGTGTGCCGGCTGTACGGTACAGATAACACCAGTTGCTGACAGTGTGTTCTCGGCTCATGTACAGTCAGCTGCGGGAAGTGCTTCCCCACAGCGAAGTATAAATATGCAGGATGGGGGTTAATACTGCTGCAGACTATTTTCTACATATGCTCCTGGAAACTGTACAGACAGAACAAATGCGGATGCTATTATGCCCTAAAGCAAGGATCAGCAAACTCCGGCACTCCAGCTATTTGGAAACTACAACTCCCAGAATCCTCCTTTCACTTCTGGGGGAGTTACAAGAACAGCTAAGCATGGTGTCATGCTGGGAATTGTAGTTTTACAACAGCTGGAGTGCTGAGAGTTGCTGATCCCTGCCCTAAAGCATGAGCTATCAACTCAAATTTTGGTACCAGCAATGTTGCTCGCTTTTAACCCATTCATTTAACCTATCAGTGTTTACGGATCACAGCAGCACATTAGCCCAGCAATTGACAGGGTGCCCATTACCCTCAGTACTTACTAGGACCAACTGTGCAGAGAGCTCTTATGTGTGTTACTGTGCTACATCTTTTCAGTCTGCCGCCATTCTGTCGGTAGCACTGGGGGTGTAATTATGCTACCACTACAGGAGAAGAAACTAGACGGCAGATGTTACTGCTACCTTTTAGAAGCTATCTCGGGAATTTAGGCCGTCTAGGTAAACGGAGAAGGGACGTGCATTTTGCCAGTTTCTCTGGCCCTTGTTTGAGCAGAAACTAACTGGAATGTCTGAGAAGTTTATTCCCCATTTAAAAAAATATGCATGCTTGGCTACCCGTAGCATGCATGTCTACAAAAGAGTCGGGAGAGACAAATGATCAGCTCAAAACTAGATTGGTAACATGGGAAAATAGTAGCAAACACACCATGTTACTCATCTCTGCCTATCCTGGTATAAGGGAATTCCTCTCTATACAATGACATTAAACATTATTCAGACAAGTCATAATAGTTGGGGGTCCCTCAGCTACGAGGTGGGTGTACATCATACCCCTTCTCCACCCATCTGCTCTTTAAATAATAGGATACTTCTGGCTTATTCTTGATAGAGGCATTCAGATTCTTGATCAAGGAGAAGATGAAGAACCTCTATTTCTAGAGAACCCACTTTTAGAAAAATTAAGAACAAGGTCCCTACATAACGTTAGCAGCTGGGTCATTCATGGAATGCCATCTTTCCTCTGACAGCACTGGGATGGGGGCACTCCCCAGTCATAGATATAGGATAACCTCAGTTTGATTTCCTCTTTGCACAGCTTTCCATCTTTGGCCAATGTCTGGTGCTTCTCCAGCATGTCCTCAATACTCTGCTTGTGAGTGACTATATACTTATTGTTACAGCCTCTGGACTTATATTCGGTATCAAACCTAGGGTCATGGACCCTCCTGATATCCAGTGGTGCCAGCCAGGCCCCCAGAGACACATCCTCACTCTGCCAGTGTGCAAGGTAGTCTTTGGTGAGGCTCAAGTAATGCACCAGATCCCAAGACATTACATAGCCTCCACCAAGTGCATAGGGCAGGTAATAGTCACATAGCACCCAGGAGCTCTCCTTCCACTTTCCTGCTGATTTCACCCGGCCTCGGCCTGAGAAGAAGCCCCAGTAATAACGACGGGGCTCCTGAGCCTTCAGTTCTTCCAACAAAACGTCCAGGCGAGCGAATGTATCATCATCGGCCTTCAGCACGAACTTGTAATCAACATGGCGGTCCAGCCATACATACATGAGTAGCAGCTTGACTGTCAGGTTTTCATATGAATCCCGGAGGTCAGGAAGGAGCAATAGGTCACCATGCCTACGCTGTTCCATCTCCACCAGAGCTGCTTCTTCTTCACCTAGCCCCGCAGTGCCTATAACAAAGCGGCACCACAGCGTTCCACTATGGGAGGAGGCCGTGGACAGCCAGGTGCTGCGAATGATGCTGCGGCGCTCAGAGTATTTGGGCCCGCTGGCAATTAGGACAGCCAGAAATGTTGAGACACTTTTCTCTGGCAACTGGGGTACATGGTGGTTGAAAGGAGGTCCCTGCTGTTGAGGAAGACCCTGGGATGTTTTCAGGGTCTCTGAGGTACATTTGGCTAGGTACAGCAGTATTATGGCAAAAAAGGACAGAACGGCTAAACCCAGTGCCGTCTTATGGCGACACAGCAGCCGTAATAAGCTCATGGTTGAGTTTGGTCAGATAGCTGCCATATTCTGCCAGGTAACCGTTTTGCAGCTTACCAAGTCAATTGCTCAACAGTCAGGTAGGTTATGTGTTCACATCTGGAGGGCAGGTGGGGCTTCATTTGGGCCTTCTCCACCCGGCTCTACAAGTTAATATGTTATCATCACATCGCACAGGTTAAGCAGGTGGACATGTTGGGCATCATTTCATGGAAGCAACAATCAATGGAACTTGCGTGTAGTTAAAAGCTTTTCTTTTTCATTCCTCACCAAGTATTTGGGGCAACGTTTCGGACACAGCGCCCTTCTTCAGGCTGAAACAGATAAATATAGTCAAAGAGTCAAAACTGCATTTCATCTGGTTAACTGACAAATCTATTTTCCTGGGAGTACAATATTGATAACATATCCTGAGGACAGGTCATCAATATCTGCCGACTCCCGCCAATCAGCTGCAAATTCAGACAAAGCTTGTATATAATGTATGGCGCTGTGCTTGGAATGTTGTGAGGAGACCGCAGCACTCACAGGAGTATCACTGCCTCTTCAAACAGCTGTGGTGCTGGGAGTCGGACCACTACCAATCTGATGCTGTTGACCTATCCTGAGGACAGGCCATCAGTAGTGTAAAAACAGCCCCCTCCCCAAATGCTGCGGTTTTTGTCCGGCCACCTCTCGGCAAGTTTGCCGTGCTGTGGCCGGACCGCGCCCCATTATAGTGAATGGGCTGGAGCGGACCTGTGGCGGCACGGTGGACTTGCAGTAACACGGATCCGGCAGGTTGTTCCCCCGCTGGAACAGCCCACCGGATAAGGCTACTGCATGTGTGAAAGGCTACTGCATGTAGATAGCAGAGGGAGCCTGACTTCTGG
Organism: Rhinella marina; assembly: GCA_900303285.1. Classification (NCBI taxonomy): domain Eukaryota; kingdom Metazoa; phylum Chordata; class Amphibia; order Anura; family Bufonidae; genus Rhinella; species Rhinella marina. Next base: position 37,084 of record ONZH01010189.1, on the reverse strand, counting down.
TGCACTCCACAGGTCATGTGAGCCACGGTGGCCAGGACAGACCTTATAATTCCACCATAGTGACTGTACGCTCATTCGTTCCAATACCCGAAGTCTTATATAACATTCAAATACAGGCAACAATGAGAAAAAAAAAAACATGGAGTGCTTTTTTAAAGGGGTTATCCTGGAAAAGATAATGACTTATTCTCAGGATAGGTGGTTATCACATCAGTGGGGGTACAAGGCCCGGCCCTCCCGATCAGCTGTATCAGGAAGCTGCAGTGAAGCTCTGCTGAGCAGGCTCCCGACAGCTTTCCAAGGACATTGTATAGTGTCAGTACTTGGTCCTACAGCTCAGTCCCATTGACTTTAATGAGGCTGAGCTCCAACTAGACTATGTGACCAATGTACAGCGATGTCAGTGGTCTAGAAGAGGCTGCGACGCTCAAGGCCTCTTCTGCTGATCGGCGGGGGTCCCGGGTGTCGCACCACCACAGATCTGATACTGATGACCTATCCTGAGGATAAGTCATAAATAGCTTTTCCTTTTAAGCAGAAAATCCACAAGGTGTTCTAAGAACATGTCAAGAAATGAGTGCCCATGGAAAGCATCAAGAGAGTAAGTAGTGGCTGATACTGATGATCAAGGACCCCCAAGTACCACTGTCTCTAGTCAAACTTCCCAACAGTAACTGTTACCCACAGCAACCAATCAGAGCTCAGCTTTCATTTCTCATCTGGAAAGGAAAGCTGATCTATGATTGGTTGCTATGGCTAATGGGGCTTTGGCACATAACGGGCCATGAATTAGGACCAAGCTGAACTATAAAACGCAGTCCTGCACTAATTGCTATTATGTTCCACACTGTTCAGAAAATCAATGGTGGAGGCTACAATCCTTACCAGTTTTCTGCAGAGTAGGGCTCACTGCAAACACCATACTGGCAATACGCGGCCTTTCAAAATGGTTGTTTCAAAATTCCATGCGCCGTAAAGACCTAGTGATGTCACAGGGTGACCTGACATCAGTCACGTGGGCTCGAAGCAGCCTCGGGATGTAGCAGTTGGTAATATCTACATCCCATGTGATGTGGTGGTAAAAATTAGTAAAACAACACAAAAATAAACCTGAATTATGGTGTTTAGGGTGAAACGTATGGCCACTTTAAAAATTAGGTTTTCAAAGTCATGTGACCTTGTGACGTCACAAGGTACTTACGGCGCATGGAGTTTGGACACTATCCTCTCTCTTGGAATGGTCAGCGCGCATCTCACGAAGAAGCAGCTAAGCACGTTCCCGACACAGTTATGTGCTGAGCGAAGCGTCTGCGCATGCGCGCTGAAATATGCGGCAGCCATGTTTTAGCAGCCCGATTTGTAAAGGCGGCGGCCATATTGGGTAAGGCTAAAGCTACGATAACAGCTGGGAAAACCACAGAGAAGTGGACGGCACTATCTTCTGTCCCATGGATATCCATGCATTCAACCCGCTGGCGCAGTTATACGATCATTAGTGGCTTGGGTTTGTTTTCTCTTTCATTCCTTGTTTTGTCAGCTAACATCCAGTCTGAGCTAGCAGTGCTGCAGTATAACGTATGGGGAATGGGCAGAGCCGTAGTTTGAGTCTTTGAGATGGAGGGTGATTTCAGAGGATGTGTGCACAGAGGGCAGGAGCTTATATCCTTGATGCACTGAAGCCCTCATTTGCCTAAAGAGTAAAAGTCTTTTTTTCTGTGGAACACCGCAACTGATTTTCACAAGACAAGGTATAATTTTAATCAGCGACTAGGCTATGTGATGATGTAAGGTGACATCAGTCGCCTAGGAAGAGGCTGTGGCGCTCGCTGAGCACTATGGCCTCTTCTAACAGCTGGTCAGGAGCCTGAGGATAGGTCATCAATATCTTTTCCTAGATAACCCCTTTAAAGGGGTATTCTCATCTTAGACAATGGGGGCATATCGCCTGGATATGCCCCATTGTCTTATAGGTGCGGGTCCCACCGCTGAGATTGGAGGGGGGAGCGCTGTGCCTGCAGGACCCCAGGTTTCCTGAGGTCCGGCCACCACCAGGCGCAGCTCCCCGCTTCTCCCATAGAAATGAATGGGAGCGCATCGCGCATGTGCGGCCACCGCTCCTCTTGATTTCTATGTAGCTGACGGAAATAGCCGAACCAGCGCTCTGCTATTTTCGCTGGCCCCATAGAAATGAATGGAGGGTGTCTGCGCATGCACAGTGCGCCCTTCTTCACTTTGGGGGCTCCGTTCTCGATATAGGTGCAGGTCCGCACATATAAGACAATGGGGGCATATCCTAGTGGTGCCCCAAAAGTGTTATCCTGCTGCTACCCCCAATACTGTGCCCGCTTGCTCCCTAATGCCCCCAAATACTATACTTACAAAATAACAATAACATATAGATGGTCCCTTACCGTGATAATGCTATCCAAGAATGTCATTATTAGTAGTAGTGCCCTTCATATTGTGCCCAATAATAATTTCCCCACAGACCTCCCAGTGGTAATAATGCCCTATAGTTCCTTCAGTAGTAATAAAGTGCCCCTGTTAGTTGTAATGACCCCTCTATTACCCCCAGTAGTTAAAATGCCTCCCATAGTGCTCCCAGCAGTTATACTGCCCCCTCTAATTCCCCCATTAGTTAAAATACCCTCTATAGTGCTCCCAGCAGTTATACTACCCCCTGTAGTGCCCCCAGTAGTTATAATGATCCACTATAGTGCCCCCAGTAAGTATGATGCTCCCTTCAGTACACACACTAAGTATAATGCCCACCCATAGCACCCTAGTAATAATAATGTCTCCTTAAACCATTAGTTATAATGGCCCCCTAAAATGTCCCAAGTAATTATGTCCACTGTAGTGCCCCTAGTAATTATAATGGCCCTTGTAGTATATACAGAAAAAGATTTTATATTAAGCACTTTACTCATGTCCAGATATTCCTCTATATACAGAATAAGAACAGATGTTGACACACATAAATAGAGACGCACACACATACAGAGACACACAGACACTTATTTACTGACAGACCGCTACTGGATCTCCTTGTTGTCCTCTGGAGTTTTTCAGAGTCTTAAAAGGGGTTAGCCCTTCTCACACTTTGATGGCAAATGCCTCACAGGATATGTCACAAATGTCAGGTGCAGGTCCCACCTCTGGGACCTGCACCAATCTCTAAAGCAGGGCCCCCAAATTGAACGAAGGTGCACTGCTTCTATGGGAGTGCCGAAAACATCTGTTTACAGAACTCCCATAGAGGTGAATGGAGGTGGCTGCGCTTGCGCGGTGCACTCTCCAGTCACTTCTATGCGAGTTCTGGAAAAGCTAGGTGCTCTGCTCTTTTCAGAACTCTCATGCTTGTAAATGGAGAGCACTCTGCGCATGCATGGTGTGCTCTCCTTCGATTTAGGTGCTCCTTTGTAGATATAGGTGCAGGACTCAGAGGTGGAACCCACACCTAATTGACATTAATGGCATATCCTAGCAATATGCCACCAATTTGTGAGATGGGCCAAGCGATACAGTCATGTGACGTGCACACATGAGCTGCGAGTACCAGATAAGTATGATTCCTTCAATTGCTGAGGCAAGCTATGGGCACATGTGAAGATGATTATCTATCATCACTAGAACACCCTGCTTATCACTGTTTATAGTATAAGGGACAGGACAGAACACAAGAGAGGTGAGGACTGATTATCTATCATCACTAGAACACCCTGCTTATCACTGTTTATAGTGTAAGAGACAGGAGAGAACTTAGGAACGAGGAGAACTGGTTATCATCACTAGAACACCCTGCTTATCACTGTTTATAGTGTAAGAGACAGGAGAGAACTCAGGAACAAGGAGAACTGATTATCTATCACTATTAGAACACCAAGCTGATCACTGTCTGCAGTATAAGGGATAGAAGAGAACACAAGAGAGGTGAGAACTGATTATCTATCACCTCTGGAACACCCTGCTTATCACTGATTATAGTATAAGAACAGGGGAGAACACAGGAGAGGTGAGGACTGATTTTCTGTCACCATTAGAACACCCTGCTTATCACTGATTATAGTATAAGGACAGGAGGGGTGAGAACTGATTATCTATCACCACTAGAACTCCCAGTTTATCACTGATTATAGTATAAGGACAGGAGAGAACACAGGAGGGGTGAGAACTGATTATCTATCACCACTAGAACACCCTGCTTATCACTGATTATAGTATAAGGACAGGAGGGGTGAGAACTGATTATCACCACTAGAACTCCCAGTTTATCACTGATTATAGTATAAGGACAGGAGAGAACACAGAAGGGGTGAGAACTGATTATCTATCATCACTAGAACACCCTGCTTATCACTGATTATAGTATAAGGACAGGAGAGAACACAGGAGAGGTGAGGACTGATTATCTATCACCTCTGGAACACCCTGCTTATCACTGATTATAGTATAAGGACAGGAGAGAACACAGGAGGGGTGAGAACTGATTATCTATCATCACTAGAACACCCTGCTTATCACTGATTATAGTATAAGGACAGGAGAGAAGAACACAGGAGAGGTGAGAACTGATTATCTATCACCTCTGGAACACCCTGCTTATCACTGATTATAGCATAAGGACAGGAGGGGTGAGAACTGATTATCTATCACCACTAGAACACTCTGCTTATCACTGATTATAGTATAAGGACAGGAGAGAACACATGAGAGGTGAGGACTGATTATCTATCACCTCTGGAACACCCTGCTTTTCACTAGTTTTGATAACTAAGTCCCTTAGATTGATAGAACATGAGTTGATACATTTCTACCAACTCTTACTACACCTAAAACTAGTTTTGACTCTGACTCTACAGCCCTAATTTAAGACTGGTCAATAAACCAAGACAAGAAAAAGAGCTTGCAAATGAGTACACGAAAAGTACAAGAAGAAAGATATTAGTAACTAGTAATAGTAACGCTCATTAGCGATGATCTGGCGGTGTAAATACACCACTGATTACCTGATAAATGAGCAAAACGCTCTTTCATCAGGTAATTGGATCATTTGTGCTGCACAAAAAAATCCTTGTTAGGGTGCATTCACATCACCGTTAGGGCTTCCGTTCAGGCTTTCCGTTATAACACCGTCATAATAGAAGCCTATGGCCCTGCATAACGGATCCGTCTGGATGCCGTTATGCTGGACGGAAAACAAAGTCTTGTCGACAGGACTTTGTTTTCCGTCCAGCATAACGGCATCCAGACGGATCCGTTATGCAGGGCCATAGGCTTCTATTATGACGGATCAAAACGGAATGCCTCTTAAAGGTGTCCGTTTTGATGTCCGTCCTAGGGATTCCGTTTCTTTCCGTTATAACGATGTTATAACGGAAAGCCTGAACGGAATCCCTAACGGTGATGTGAATGCACCCTTACCCGGTTGCAGATTGTGCTGTGTAAATATGATCTGCTGCCGGGAAACAACAAGACAGTACGGGGAAGAGCGATGGCATTAGTGATCGCTCCTCCCCAAACTCTGGAGGAGATCAGTGCTTGTAAATGCACCAGTCTACTCCTCTAGTGATCAGCAGATTGTCTGCTAGATTGTCGGCCCGTGTAAAGGGACCATTATCAGTAATAGATATGAAACATTAATGGATAAACATCCAATGAGGGTACAAATTACCTGCTATAAGGTTAGTGAATTCAACAAAATGTCGAACTAGTCCTATTTACCTATAGGTACGGGATTATAGCTTGTAGCCAATTATGGGTAAGACAAAACTGACAATGGGAATGGGCAAGGACAAAATACAAGTGGGGTGAAGGGATAGGAGGTCAACTGTAGGACAATTGGTGGGGTACACAAGAGACTCCACAAGCATGTTATATAAAATATCACATGGGGGCCAAAGCACTGAAAGTATCCCAGGGATCCCAGATTGAGGCCCCTTTCAAACGACCGAGTGTCTAGCTGTGGACTCGCAGCGCAGCACCCCGCCTGACCTCTCAGCACTGCCAGGGTCACATAGCATTATATTGATTTATGATGCTATGTAACCCTTACAGTTCTGGAATGTATTAGATGATACTGACAGCATTATGTCAGTGTTATACAATACATTCCAGACCTCTAAGGGTTATATAGCATCATAAATCAATATAGTGCTATGCAACCCTGGCAGTGTTGGGAGTTCAGGCCGGGTGACTCACTGCAAGTCCACAGCTAAGACACTCGCTGGTCTGAAAGAGGCCTGAATGAAACATGTCCATGGCATTGTTTAGTGAAGCTGTTCAATACTCAAAGGAGCGAAGTTCTTTTAAACTAGTACTCCCACAAAAATCTTTATTCTATGGCCCATTAGAAAGGTACATGATATAAACTGTAGCAAAGGTAATATTACCAGACACTGTATTTGTGAGTTATAACCTCCCTTTTGATCCTCAGCTGTGTCATGTGACCAGCATTCTGACTATCCAAATAACACAGCTTCTTATGTGTGGACAGGAAGCCAGTTTCTCTATGTATTCCTATAGGATCCTCAATGACAGTCTCATAAGAATGAAGAGAGAAGGAACTGACTTCTTATCCTGTGTCAGTTGGAGAAGGCAGAGTGTTATTCACATGACACAGCTGAGGATCAGAAGGGAGGTTATAACTGACATGTACAGTCACTGGTAAGAAGATTACCTTCACTAAAGTTTACATCATGTACCTTTCTAGGGGGTCAGAGAATAAAATGTTTAGCAAAAGTGCTTCTTTAACTTCGATTCCACCTCTCGGACCCACTCATGTCTCCACAACGGAGCCGCAGAAGTGAACAGAGAGCAGTCACGTATGCACAACCACCCCCTTTTTTTGCTGTGGGAATTCTGAAACACCGGCTTGGTTATTTTTGGCAGTCCCATAGCAGTCAATGGGGGGCATACCATGCAAGCATGGTGTGCTCTCCTTGGCTTCGGGGGCCCTGTTCTGGAGATAGGAGCAGGTCTAACAGGTAGGACCTGCATCCATCTGACACTGATAGTATATTCTAGTGATATGCCATCAATATCCCAGATGGACAACCCCTTTAAAGGGAACCTGTCATGCAGAACATGGTGTCTGAGCTGCTGGCAGCATATTCCAGAACAGGAGGAGCTGAGCAGCCTGATATATCGTTTTATGGGAAATGATCCAGTATAACTGGTAATTTATGTACTTGTTCCTGCTCATTCTGGGCTTTGACGTCAAGAAGCCGGTTCCATCAGTGATTGACAGCTATATGTATACACAGTCATAGAGGGAAGGCGAAGCCCATTCTTTAACGCCTCTGCCACCACATCACAGCGTCCGCCCCCATCTCTTTCCGTCCTAGAAAATAGTGTCACTAAACCTGTCATACTGGAATGTGTAAGAGGGGCCGGAGCGGGCGTGGACTCTCACCTAAATCTGAGGGCAAAACTGGGGAAAGAGGTGACGCCAGATGCCACAGCACAAATAACGGCACTGAAAATAGGCTGAAATATGCTACAAATGTAAAAGGGCAGTCCTATGTAAATAAAGATCACTCACCAGATACTGAATAGTCCTGCAATTCTTGTTTCTGTGAACACATTCTTACCTGTGCATGTTATCTGCCTCTGGATTTACACACTGGGGGAAATTTACATCACACCTTTCTGGTATAAAAAGTGACACATTTTGATGCACACCATTTTTTTTGGTGCAACTTTTGTCATTTATTTTTTACACTGCTCTCACCAGTGACATTTCTTCAATGAAGGGAGACCACTCAAGCGCTATGGGCCCAGGAGGAAGGGGGCCCAGTGGCGAACTTCTTTTCCCAACAAGAAAATACTATTTTCATGCAGCCGCCACTAGGGGGAGCTCAATGCAAAGAGATTGTCAGCTTCTATGCCACTAAATGGCAACTGTATAAACTCCTATTTACTGAGCTCCCACTAGTGGTGGCTGCAGGCGTCCAGCTTTATAATAGATGGAAAGCAGGAGATTTATCAATGTATTTATAGCAGTTGTCTGTAAATACATTGAGAAATATGATGTTCAGAATGAGCGCCATATTTATGAAGCACCTGTTCCAGTTTTTCTGAAGTCCAGTTACTAAGTGGAAGAAAAAAATCTCAATTTTTAATCCAGTGGCGTAAAAACGTCAGTAACATCTCTAGAAAATTTTAAAGGGGTTGTCCGGCCATATATATTGATGACCTATTCTCAGGATGGGTTATCAATATCTGGCTGTTTGATGAGGAGGAGGCGCAGTGTAATTACAATTCAAGTGAATAGAGAGTACTTGTCATTACACTGCATGTCCGTGATGAAGCTGATCCTTGCCAATCAGATATTGATGACCTATCCTGAGAATAGGTCATCAATATATATGGCCGGACAACCCCTTTAAGGGCTCATGTCCGTTCCGTTTTTTTTTTTTGTTTTTTTTTTTGGGGGGGGGGGGGGTACCGTATGCGGAACCATTCATTTCAATGAGTCCTTAAAAAAGGAAGGTACTCCATGTGCATTCGATTTCCGTATGTCAGTAGAACATGTCCTATTATTGTCCGCATTACAGACAAGGATAGGACTGTTCTATTAGGGGCCAGCTGTTCCGTTCCGCAAAAAATACGGAATGTACGCGGATGTCATCCGTATTTTTTTCGGACAGCAAAATACATACGGTCGTGTGCATGAGCCCCGGCCGTTTCTGCACCGCATGATGGATGGAAGGTCGATGGGGCGGTGCAGAGGCATGGAACCCCCCCCCCCCTCCCCGTGGAGTTTCTCTCCGTGCCTCCACACACCGAAAAAAATGTTCTATTTTTTTTCCGGTGTGGATGGATCACGGACCTATTCAAGTTGAAAGGGGCTATATCCGTCTGCAGGATCTGCACGGATATTGCTTTGCATTGGGGACCACAAATTGCAGCCCCCAGTGCACAGAACGGCTGAACAACGGCCATGTGCATGAGCCCTTAAAGGGAACCTGTCACCTCCTAGACAGAAAATAAACTGTTAGCAGTACCTTACTTTAGGGACCAGTGTGAGGCAGATGCATATCTTCATAGGGACAAGCGATTCCTGTAACAGTCAAAAATCAATCTTTTATTCCTGCAGCGCGCGCTTTCCTGTGTCATCTTGAAGTCAAGGGGGCAGCGGCCTCCTTGCTCCAAGTCAAGATAACCACTCCCCTCTTGTAAATGAGTGACACGTCTGCTGGTGGCCGGGGATCGCGCAAGTCTTGCGCGTGCGCGATGAGTTCCTGCGGGATCCCGGCTCCGGCTGTTCACTTCGCCAGCGCTTATAACACTACAGCGCATGCGCCGCATAGGCAGGCGCGCGCCCGCCGCACGCAAGGGGTCATTCTAAGCGTCGCACCGCCCGGGCGTGGTTATACTATGGGTGAGCGTGACCTCTGGCTGGCTTGCTATGCAGCCAGAGGTCACGCTCACCCATAGTATACGCACGCCCGGGCGGTGCAACGCTTAGAATGACCCCTTGCGTGCGGCGGGCGCGCTCTGGCAAGGATCACCGGCAGACGTGTCACTCATTTACAAAAGGGGAGTGGTTATCTTGACTTGGAGCAAGGAGGCCGCTGCCTCCTTGACTTCAAGATGACGCAGGAAAGCGCGCGCTGCAGGAATAAAAGATTGATTTTTGACTGTTACGCGCAGGAATCGCTTGTCCCTATGAAGATATGCATCTGCCTCACACTGGTCCCTAAAGTAAGGTACTGCTAACAGTTTATTTTCTGTCTAGGAGGTGACAGGTTCCCTTTAAAGAGGACCTTTCATGGGTCCAGACATTGTTAATATCACAGCCAGGGAGAAACCTGCCAGAGAAGGTTTCTCCCTGGCTGTGACGCTCTCCACTGCGATTGGACAGCGCTACAGCCAGGGAGAAGAAGACGCCCACTGAGAATCCCTGGCGTCTCCTCCTCCCTGTTCCGATGCTATGCATTTGCATAGCGTGTGCCAGAACTTTACCGGGGCGCAGCGGGCAAACGGAGCGCCGCCCAGGAAAACTAGTAAGCACACCTACATCCCCAATAGATGCCCTACAAAACGGTGTCCTTACTTAACAATGTCTGGACCCATGAAAAGTCCTGTTTCATAAATTTGCAGCAAGTTATGTCAATGCAGACTCAAGAAAAACTGACCCCTGATAAATCTCCCCTCAGTGACTGCTCCCATTCATAATCATAAATCTGCAGTCTCCTCTCATATAGTTCTAACGCTAAGGGTTGGATTCACAGCTAAACGCACACAAATGTCGTGACCGCCCCCTATCGGTGACACAGGAGGATAGCGCTCGTCAGTCTTTATATAGCGGAGCTAGTGGGCGTGGAAACGTTAGTGAGTAGGCGTGTCTATAGATACTGCTGCACGGCAGACGGGCGTGGCCATTGCTCATGAGTGACAGGGGATGTGGGCGGTGCCTTGGTTGCGGTGATCTGGGCTGCTGAGAGAGTCGGTGACCGTAGCAGTCAGCTGAAGGAGAGGTCACCGGAGTCTGGATGCGTTTTTCGTGCGTGTAGCAGTGCAGGTGGGTCCCTGAGTGTATCATAGGAGGACGTATGCGGAATGTCAGCGCGTGACAGGATTGCATATGTATTAGATCCCTGTATTGTGTGGAGAGCATGCATATAGCAGCGATGAATATGTAATGGGCTCTGGTATGTTGAGATGCACATGTAGAAACAGTCTGCATTTCAATTTTGGGGTTCCCTTCCTATATGGGTCTGGGGACACTACAGATTTCCGTATGGAGCTCCTCTTCAGTACTGATGGAGCCCCCCACATATATATTTGGGGCTTCAGTAGTGTGAGATTCCCTATGGTGCCTATAGACCCTCCAGAAATAAGGCTCCAAACTATATGCTGAATACCTGCATTGAAGTCGATGGATCCAGGACTGGAAATGCCCTCCTGGCATCCACCGACCCTTGTACCCGGTACCTGGCATGAGTTCTCATATCACACGACTTCATGTGACGCATTGGTTTCTGGAGAAATCTTGCTCTTCTTAAGCACACAGAGCTGCTGGCACAGGGCAGAGGGCGGCGGGCAGCTGCAGCCGCAAATATTTGCTCATTTTTTTCACTCATTAATTGAGTCCGGTTGGCAGCAAATCGTGAGCAGGTTGTCAGAGGTGTCACACATCGTAATGTATAACTCTAGTCTGAATAGTGACGAACGCAACTCTGGAAATGGTCGGAACCCTTGTCATTTCTCTGCTTTGGACTATAATGGGGTCTGTCTGGATTCTGTCACATAGTTTGGCGTTTCAACTGACAAAATGGGGCAGCATCCTGCGCAATTTTGCCCAAGATTTTTTATGGATTCCACAATGGAAACACCAGTGCAGATGTGAACACAGTCTTAGGCCTCAATCCCATGTCCGTGATGACATCAGTGACAAGATGGTCAGTCAGTGGATCATCTGTGAAGGATCCATGTTTGGTCCATAGAGAATGTGTGAATGAACCTCCATGGATACATGAGTGGAGAACACGGACGGCACATGTCCACAATTCACTGATGGGTGAAAGAAGCCTTAGGCCCCTTTCACACGAGTGAGTCCCACACATCAGACTCACAGCATTTGTCAGGGAGAGCACCCGTCCTGACCTCCCAGCACTAACGGGGTCGTATAGCTTTATATTGATTTATAATGCTATGTAACCCTTACAGTTCTGGAATGTATTAGATGACACTGACAGCCTTATGTCAGTGTTATCTAATACATTCCAGAATTGTAAGGGTCACATAGCATTATATTGATTTATGATGCTATGTGAGCCAGTCAGGACAGGGATCCTTCTATTCTTCTCTTAAGTCCACATACTCACAGCCATTGCCCGGCAGTGCACTTGAATGGGTCCGTAATCCGGAAGGTGCATGTACATGGTTCTGCAACCATCTGCGGCAATTGCACTGATGGTGCCCATGCACTGGAGACCACAAATTGCGTGTGCATGAGGCCTAACATGTTCCTCAATATACATTCAGCAGGATTGTCCCAGAGTCTCGGAAACAGCTGGAAGTAATGCCATAAAATTAAGCAAAACAACCATAAATGACCTGTTAAGTCTCCTGCGCTGATGTTCCGGTGGGCCCACAAGTGTTTCCTGCAGCAATGATGTACCGTACATCCACATGACTGCCGCAGCCAGTCAGTGGCCCCTGGAGAATTGTACCATGCATACTAGCATCAATGCTGAGACCAATGTCATGGCTCCCGACCAGTTTAAAAAAAAAAGTCCATCCGGGATCAAGGGAGCATCAGTGCTGGATGGGCAGGAGATTTAACTGGTGAGTTATGCCTATTTATATATGGCAGTTTTTTATTTGATAGCATTTCCACTGTTAGGTTAGTTTCTGAAACTACCGGACAACCCTTAATTCCACATAAATGTGGCCATTATATATGTATTCTGCCCAGGGCGGACTGGCCATAGACTCTATAGGGAGTATTCACAGGGGGCTGCCCAAACTCTCCTAATGGGCCCGGCCAGGTACATAGCGATTTGATGCTCTCAGCATTAATTAGTGCTAGGAGCATCAGGTACTTACTATGCACCTGGCCAACAGCGACAGGTCCCCTCCTGAATTCCTGAAATGTTGATGCAGTACTTTATGCTGCAATGAGGTATTTGGTTATGCTGTAGTGCTATTGTGCTGCACTACAGTACTGCTGGCCCCCGCCTACTTCTTTAGTGGCTTGTGTTGTTCCTTCCAATTTGGATTTGCGTACTACATGGGGCACAACACAACACTTTTAGTTCACAGTCTGCCCCTGATTCTACCTTATTGTTCTCAGGCTGAGTGGAAGGAGGGTTACAGCACACACAATTATGTATACACCACACATATATACATGGTACAGAGGCATGACACACAGTGTACATGTATATCTTTAACCCCTTCAACCCCATCTGACATGTGTCACTTTATGTGGTAATAACTTTGGAACGCTTTTACTTATCCAGGCCATTCTGAGATTGTTTTCTCGTCACATATTGTGCTTCACGACAGTAGTAAATTTGTGCCAAAATATTTCATTTTTATTTATAAAAAAATACTAAATTTACCAAAAATTTGGAAAAATTTGCAAATTTGCACATTTCAATTTCTCAATTTTCAAAATAAATAGTAATACCTCCAAAAATAGTTATTATTTTACATTCCCCATATGTCTACTTTATGTCGGCATCATTTTATAAATGTAATTTTACTTTTTTAGGACGTTAGAAGGCTTAGAAGTTTAGAAGCCATTTTTCAAATTTTCACCAAATTTTCCAAAACCATTTTTTTAAGCACCAATTCAGATATAAAGTGATTTTGAGGGGCTTACATAATGAAACCCACCCATAAATGACCCCATTTTAGAAACTACACCCCTCAAATTATAAAAAACTGCTGTTACAAACTTTGTTAACCCTTCAGGTGTTCCACAAGAATTAAAGGAAAATGGAGGTGAAATTTCAAAATTTCACTTTTTTGGTAGATTATTCATGTTAATATTTTTTTTTTTCTTGTAACACAGCAAGGGTTAACAGCAAACTAAACGTCAATATACATTGCTCTGATTCTGCAGTTTACAGAAATACCCCATATGTGGTGGTAAGCTGCTGTGGGGGCACATGGCAGGACTCAGAACGGAAGGAGCGCCATATGGATTTTGCAGAACAGATTTTGATGGATTGGTTTGCGGGAGCCATTGATTTTTATTTTTTTGAGTTATTGTCTTATGTGGGGGCTCATTTTTTGCATGATGAGGTGACGTTTTTATTGGTACCATTTTGGGGTACATAACACTTTTTTATTGCTTGGTTTTACACTTTTTGTGAGTCAAGGTGAAAAAAAATAGCTGTTTTGGCATAGTTTTTAAAAAAAATTTTTTACAGCATTCACCTGAGGGAGCAAATCATGTAATATTTTTATAGAGCAGGTTGTTACGAACGCGGGGATACCCAATATGTCTACCATTTTTATTATTGTTAAGTTTTACACATTAGATGCATTTTAGAACAGAATTAAATCTTGTTTATGTGCTGCCATTTTCAGAGAGCCATATTTTTTAAACTTTTTGGGCGATTCTCTTAGGGTATCAATTTTTGCGGGACAAGATGACGGTTTGATTGGTACCATTTTAGGTTAAATACGCCTTTTTGATCGCCTGCTATTACACTTGAACATGCGGCACACCTCATGTGCCTCTGATCGGGCGGGCGCAACTCCTGCACCCATCCGATCAGCGCTCAGTAATAGTACGGCGCTGGGCATTAAGTCCCATCACGCAGCGCCGTACTATTACGGCGCTGGGCGTTAAGGGGTTAAAGTGTAACTGCCGTTTTATTTTTATTTGTGTAATGTATAGGGGCAGTGATACTGATCATTTTTGTAATATACTTTAATTACTGAAATCATGCATTTCTATTAGAAAAATAGCTGTAAAGTGGCCCATTTTGAGCCTTAGCAACACTCCTCTGTCTTCTGTTTACATAACACAGTCAGTGTTAGCAAGTCTCCACTGGTATGTAAACAGAAGACAGAGCAGCGTTGCTAAGGCTCAAAATGGGCTACTTTACAGCTATTTTGTTATAGAAATGTACGATTTCAGTAATTAAAGTATATTACAAAAATGGTGAGCATCACTGCCCCTACACATTACAAATAAAAAAAAATAAAAAAAAGACATTTACACTTTAAGGGTCTATTCACACATCTGTTGTGCTGACCCATTAATTTCAACATGGCCACAATTCCGTACTTCCAGCATCTTCCTGGCTGCAGCAGTGACCTCTCGAACACACCATGTCACTGTGCAGCCAGTCACTGGCCTCTGCAGCATATGGTGCATGAATACTGAGGCCAGAGATTGGCTGCAGCGGTGGAGTAGCGTGCATGGGGTTTTTACTGCTGCACCTTGGCTTCTACCTCACAGGGGTTTTTTGCCTTCCTTTGGATCAACTTGTAGGAAAACAGGCCGAACTGGATGGACAGATGTCTTTTTTTTCGGCCTTATAAACTATGTTACCTAGGAAAAACAAACACTGTTGGGGAGAACCAGAGGGGGACGTTGGAAGCTACAGGGGAGAAAAGTTGTAAGTGTTACTTCTTTTGTTATTTTAGCACATTTAGGGTACCTGCACACAGCTATGTTGCTGTGCAGAATTCTATGAGTTTCTGCACCTAAAAATGCATATAAACAAATTTGATGAGGATTTTCCACATATATCACTCTTGCAGTGAAAAGGGTGAAATCCGAACAAGGAATCGACATGCTGCAAAATCCACAAGGCAGGTCAATTTCCTGCACGAATAAAAAAGCAAAGCGTACATGAGATTTGCCTAATCTCATACAGTTTGCTGGTACTGCATTACACTGCGACATGTATCATTCCACATAATGACTGTCCATGGTGTTGCAGTGTGAAACACAACATGCTATGACCACGATACCACAGTCGCAAAAATCCGAGTTTGTGTTGCAAATTGCACGTGATTTTTACCCCATTGACATTAATGCAATTCATGCGCAACTCGCTGGCGACTTGGCAGTATTTTCACAGCCAAATCAAGGCTCTGAAGTCGTGTCATAGCAAGTTGCAGACAAGTCACACATTTTTATGTTGAGGTGACTTTTCTGCGTCTTGCTGTTGCAGAACGGTCATTTCATGTGGTGATGGGTCTTCTTTAAAGGGCATCTGTCATCAGTTTTGTACCTATGACACTGGCGGACCTGTTACATGTGCACTTGGCAGCTGAAGACATCTGTGTTGGTCCTATGTTCATATATGCCGGCATTGCTGAGAAAAATGAAGTTTATATATATGCAAATGAGCCTCTAGGAGCAACGGGGGCGTTGCCATTACACCTAGAGGCTCTGCTCTCTCTGTAACTGCCGCACCCTCTGCAGCTTGGCAGGGCCAGGCAATAAAAACATCATACCTGCCTGGCCCTGTTCATGCACAGTTAGGTAATCTGGCATCGGAAGATCGAGTCCGATATCATCCGTGCAGACTTTCTACTAGAGCCCCAGACATGACTGACAGATTCTTCTCTTTAGTCACTCCTAGAGAAGTACTAGAAAGAAAGCCTGCATCAGATATATACAGCATCAGCTCAGTAATTGTTTGTTTTTAGCAAAAAATAAATAAAAAATCAAGATTAAAATTTGTTGCCAAGCCCTAGCCACAGGTCTACACCCCCCCTGCATTCCTGGGACCATAAAGGGTGTGATTGCCATTCTTCTCACTCCCTTGTGGGAAGGGTTTGTACAAGTCTTTGTGGATTTACAGTCTCTTTTATATATAATTTGTACTTTCATCCTACTTGCTGTTAGGCGTTGGATACATTGTTGCCAGATGTTTTTAGTTTGTACCCCCTGGAGCCCTTGCCTGTCAGTGTCCTCAGATAGCAGAAGCTCATTTTTACAGTAATAGTCTCAAATCGCCACATGGTCGCCACTTGTAGGTTTTGCGCAATCAGACACCATCCAAGTGAATGCAGACTGAGGGTAGAGCGATGTTTCCACTGATTATGTTGGGAAATAGAAGAAATTCTTCAGCACAAATAAAGCCCACGGCCGCCATAGACCACAAAGCATCCGACTGCCCGCACAGCCCAAGCCATGGGGTGCATCCTTTGCCTTAGGCCAGTGCTACACACATTACCAAAAACTGAGCTCAATTAGTCTGCGACTTGCTATTACATGACTGTTTTATGGTCTGATTTGTCTGAGAGTCGCATGTAATTTAGGATTTGCAATCACACATGTTGGAAATGAGTCGCAGTTACATGCACCTTATATTGAAGTCTATGCTGACAAACTTGCGTGTGACAAGTTGTGACCAAAAATTCAGCACGTTTGGATCTTTTTTTGTCTGTTAAGTCACAACCCAAATCGTCATATAGCCCTAGCCTTAAAGGGGTTGTCCAGATTTCATACACTTTTGGCCAGTCCCCACTTCACGCCAGACCTGGGGGAAGCATATTTACCTGCTCACCGCTGCACGGTTTCAGCTCCTTTGGTTCACCACCCTGCAATTCCCCTGCTTAGCAACTTCCGGAGCGGACACGGGTCACATGTGTCTCTGCAGCCAATGACTGGCGAGAACAGTGATGTGACCCCCTTGATGTGCTAATTGGCTTCAGCAGCATATTTGACCACTCCACTCCAGAAGTTGACGGGCAGGGAACCGAGGAAGTTGGAACCAGGCAACAGGGAGCAGGTAAGTTTCATACTTTCCACAGGTCCAGTGGGTAGGAGAGCTACCCCAAAGAGTTTGAAAGCTGGACATGCCCTTCAAGCAGTCTGAAGTCCTGACTCTTTACCTTACCAAGGATTTTCGTAAATTGTAGCAAACTCTCAACTGTGAGAAATGTTGGTTCTCTGTAGGATTTCAGTCTCTGGATGTAAATGGATGTTTCCATTCACTGATGGGAAGCAGAGGTCTTGAAGGTGGTGAATAATGGAAACACAAAGGAGACATTTATTAAAGGGGTTGTCTAGAGTTGAGCAAACGTGCTCGTAACGAGCACTGTAGCGCTCGGATCCCCTGCGCTCACATGGGCGCAGCCATCCGGATCCGTCCTCCTCACCCGACTGCAAGTCAGTGGGGACGGATCCGTTTGGTATGACACACTCGTGTGTTATACCAAACGGATCCGCCCCCATTGACTTACAGTCAGGTGAGGACGGATCCGGATGCCTGCGGCCATGTGAGCGCATGGGATCAGAGCAGTACAGTGCTCGTTACGAGCACGTTTGCTTAACTCTAGTTGTCTCACTTCAGCAACTTATCATATAGACAAAGTTAATACAATCCACTTACTAATGTATTGTTATTATCCATATTGCTTCCTTTGCTGACTGGATACATTTTTCCATCACTTTATACACTGCTCTTTTCCATGGTTTTGACCACCCTGCAATCCATCTGCATGGTCGTGCTTCCACACTATAGGAAAAAGTGCCAACCTCTGTGGTGGCTGGGACTGTGGGAACTCGCATAGGCTGATATTTTTTCTGTAGTCTGCAATTGCGGCCACCGTTGCTGGATTGCAGGGTGGTCGTAACCATGGAAACAGACAGTGTATAATGTGATGGAAAAATGAATCCAGCCAGCAAAGGAGGCAGAATGGACAATCACGCTATATTAGTGAGTGGCTTGTATTATCTTTCTGTACATGATAAATGCCATTTGCTGAAATGAGACAACCCCTTTAAGACCAGCATTCTACACTCTGGTCTTAATCTATCCCTCCCCTGGCGTCAGATGCTCCCAGTGAGACACATCTTTGCTGGTCTGTGCGCCAGAAATGGGAGCTGGTGTAGATTCCAGATACATTGTATGCCAATTTTCTGGTGTACATGATAATAAATGTGCCAGGCCGGCTATGCCAGGCCTTACACCTCTGATGTTGTGGAAAAGCTCAAAAAAAGTTGTAACATTTTGTACCAGCGTAGTGCGCAACAAAATTTGTGACTTTTTGATGCAGAAAACTAGTGTAGGAGAATGGTAAATGTGCCTCAAAGTCTATTAGAAAGTTGCAGAACTTGTCCCGGGCACGGTTATGTCATCTTCTTATTTATAGCGGTGCCTGTGATCATACAGAATGGCACTCACCGCTTCCTGCCCAGCCACTCCGTAAATATTTGCAAACACTGGGGATGATTAACCTTTGAGATCCGCACTATTCTGTAAATGTCCCGGAGAAGAGGGAAGGAGCGCTGTGAAAAATGGGATTCATTATACATTTGCAGAATTGTTCGTGCACATGTATACGAAGGATGCAGCCTCCATGATTGCAGGTTTGCACAGTCATACGTTACAGTCGCCTTATTGATACGCCTTTTTCCTGATAGTCGAGTCTTTCCTGCCTGACAACTCCTCGTGCACTGGGTTGTCACCCTGGCCTAGGGGAGGTTGCAGCATCAAATTCCTGCAGCAGTGAGACATCACGAGTTTCGTGTCTCAGGATCTGCGGATAGGATTTCCCTCATTATTAAGGTTGCCATCTCCATTTTGACAGTTTTCTCAGGAAGCTGCATCGTCAGACGGGCTGATAAGGTCAGGAAGGAAGGGGGAGGGGGGTGACGATAAGAAAAGGTTCTGTACTTAAGATGAAGTCAGCTGCCTTATGGGCTGACACCCAGCTTTCCCTGACTCCTGAATGAAAAATCTGACTTAGATGAGTATTGATCTATTCCTTGCTCATGTATCTATGATCAGCCAGGCAAATGTTTCATCCAGGACTCCAGGAAAGCTGGGAGATCACGTATCGTGGTTGTCACCCAGCTTTCCCATGGACAGATATACTGCAGTAGTCCGTCTAGGTTCCCAGTTATAATCTGGGGCCTGTTTACTGGTACTTTGCTCTAGCATTGGAAATGCCCTTCCCCAGTTGTTTAAAGTTAGATTTAAAGTACCAGGAATGTCACCTTCCGATCTGCACAGGATACTGAATGATCTGTTTGTGTTGTCACCGACTGATCCTAGCAACATATTCTCTGGGGGTCCGCAGCCATCGTCACCCTGGCAGAGCATTCATGTGTAAAGCGAACTGATCTGCATCTGAATCATAGAGAATAATCCCAGATGCGGCACCTCCCTAAACACAAACCGTGCAGAACTGGTGTCATGGTAATTACTCCCTCATAGTCTGATCTTTCATCAGCCCAGAAACTTTGCATGGGAATTTTACAAATCTACAGATAAATTAAAGGACTTTTACACATTAGTAGCAATTGTCCATCCCCCACGCAGTTTGCATTAGTCTGTGTAAAGAATGTTTACACGAGTGGCAATCGACTTATCACCAAATGGCGCCCGCCATTGTACCCTTATTGTTTATAGAGAGCTTTACACTGCAAATGTCTTGCTGAATGAAGTGGCTAAGAGTATACAGACAGAGCACCGGCATGGAAATACTGCCTCCTATGTACAATAATATAACTACTATAATACTGCCTCCTATGTACAATAATATAACTACAATAATACTGTCTCTTATGTACAAGAATATAACTACTATAATACTGCCTCCTATGTACAATAATATAACTACTATAATACTGCTTCCTATGTACAAGAATATGACTGCTATATTACTGCCCCTGTGTACAAGAATATAACTACTGTAATACTGCCTCCTATGTACAAGAATATAACTATTATAATACTGTCTCCTATGTACAATAATATAACTACTATAATACTGCCTCCTATGTACAAGAATATAACTACTATAATACTGCCTCCTGTGTACAAGAATATAACTACTATAATAATGCCTCCTATGTACAAGAATATAACTACTATAATACGGTCTCCTATGTACAAGAATATAACTATTATAATACTGTCTCCTATGTACAAGATTATAACTACTATAATACTGCCTCCTATGTACAAGAATATAACTACTATAATACTGCCTCCTATGTACAAGAATATAACTATTATAATACTGTCTCCTATGTACAAGATTATAACTACTATAATACTGCCCCCTATGTACAAGAATATAACTACTATAATACTGCCTCCTATGTACAAGAATATAACTACTATAATACTGCCCCCTATGTACAAGAATATAACTATTATAATACTGTCTCCTATGTACAAGAATATAACTATTATAATACTGTCTCCTATGTACAAGAATATAACTATTATAATACTGTCTCCTATGTACAAGAATATAACTATTATAATACTGCCTCCTATGTACAAGAATATAACTATTATAATACTGCCTCCTATGTACAGAGAATATAACTACTATGTAACTGCTGCACTTCATCCTCCTCCTCCTGCACAGTATCCTTACATTATCTTGTTAGTATTAGTCCCTCTCCTGTGTGTTTGGAGATTCAGTAATGTCTTTTGTCCTCCTGTTTTGCAGGCGTCAGATTCTGGCGGAGTGATGTGAGGTTCATCTCTATTGCACAGAAAATGTTAAAGCATTAAAAAAGGTAGTGTCTCTGTAAGTGGTTAATGGTGGCAGCTCCCTGGTCACCCTCAGATCTGTGTGTGCGGTGGACATTTGGGGGGAATTTTTCCGTACTGTACGCCAGTCTTCATAAATCTGCCCCTGTGGGATGGATACTTCTTTTTAGGGCTCATTCACATGACCTTATGGTTGGCATGCCTGTGTTGTGGACTGCAAATAGCAGTCTGCAATGCATGGGCAGCAGCCGGGTGATTCCCTTATTGCAAAGTGGACCCATTGACTTGAACGGGCCTGCGATCCGCAAAAGATAGGACATGTCCTATATTTTGTGGTGCGGAGGCACGGACCCGAAAGCTCATGGAAGAGTTTTGTATTGTTTCAGTGAGCTTCTGATCCATGCCTCCGTTCCGCAAAAGATAGGTCATCTTTGGTCGTATCTTGGACCCATTTATACAGGCCAGTGCCTGTGTATTGCAGACCCGCTGTTTGTGGTCTGCAATACGGGCAAGGAACCCTTACGGTTGCGTGAATGAGCTTTTAGTTAAAGGGAATCTATCACCGGCTAGCTCAGCTGAATGTCATGATACCTTTCAACCCATATGCAAATTAGGGGTTGTTCACATATCAGTTATTTGATCAGTTATTTCCATCAGTTATTGTGAGCCAAAACCGGGTGTGGGTCAAAAACACCAAACAGGTGCAGATCTTTTCATTATACTTTATCTCTGTTTAGTGTCCACTCCTGGTTTTGGCTCACAATAACTGATGGCAATAACTGATCAAATAACTGATATGTGAACAACCCCTTAGCAGTTAGGTGCACCGAGGCCCAAGCCATTTTGTTCACCCTTACTCCTCCTGCTTTCTCTGCCAGCCCCTCCCCCTCCAGGTTTCTGCATAATCCCATTACCAGGTACTGTCAATTAAGAATGAGATACAGAGGGGCCGGCAGAGGAAGCAGGAAGAGTAGCGGTGCACAGAGTGGCTTGATGGATTAAAAGTGCTTTTTTTTCCAGAATGAGGTGACGGATCACCACGTGGAAAAGTGTCATTACATACATCTGAGCTGCCTGGTGACAGACTCCCATGAAAAGTATTACTATGCAATGAACAGGGCAATGCAAGTCAAGTATTATTGAAATATACGTGCAATAAAATTATTGCTAGGTTGTTTAAAGAGGACCTTTTATGTGTTGGACTTACTGTAGCTAAATACATTTATAGGTAGGGCAACCCCCGCTGCTTCTGACACCGGGTTCGGTTTTTCAAAATATCGCTCCTGCTCCCCGCTGTGGCCCCCTGTATTTCTCCCGCTCAGTATGCTAATACTGAGCATCGGAACAGGGAGGAGGAGACGCCCGGGTTTCTCAATGGGCGTCTCCTTCTCCCTGGCTGTGCTGCGATCCAATCACATCGGAGAGCGTCACATCCAGGGAGAAGGAGACGCCCATTGAGAAACCCGGGCATCTTCTCCTCCCTGTTCCGATGCTCAGTATTAGCATACTGAGCGGGAGAAATACAGGGGGCCACAGCGGGGAGCAGGAGCGATATTTTGAAAAACCGAACCCGGTGTCAGAAGCAGCGGGGGTTGCCCTACCTATAAATGTATTTAGCTACAGTAAGTCCAACACATAAAAGGTCCTCTTTAAAGCACATTAGATTTTCCTCTTTTTGTAGCGCCCCCTGCAGTTTCTCCTGTGACCTACATTCTGGTCTACCTTTTCCTACATTCAGTGGTGGACTAACATGCTCAGAGGCTTCCCTGCTTCCATCCTCCTTTCTGTGCTGGCCTAGTAATCCTATAGTGAAGTGGCCATCACTCTAGACCAAGGATCAGCAACCTTTGGCACTGTGAAACTACAACTCCCAGCATGCAAACTTGCTCGGCCTTCTTCTGGGAGTTTTGAACAGCTGGAGTGCCGGAGATTGCGGATCCCTGCTTTAGACAGTGGAGAAGGAAATTGAGGGGAGGGCATTACATACCGTATGCATCTTATTATTATATGTGAGAGAATGTTTTTTTTTATATATAGGGGAGAAAAGGATTAACAAGAGATATTTACAGTGCATTCTGGGAGTATCTGGTACTTGATGAGCTGCTGTCCACCCACAGAAAGGGAAGAAAGCTCCCCTTCCCCCTCTATATATATTTTGGTATTAACCCCATTAATTCTAACTCTTCTGTTTCGTCAGGGCCGTTTGACGCATGCTGTCATGTGACTGCTTTCTGGATTCACAGACCCCTCATGCTTTGCTGTTATGGACGTCTGTACGCTCGCCCTCCCCTATGCTCTGCTCCTGTCTGCGCTGCTTCTCGTGGCCGTCTCTGGCACCCAGCAATGTGCCCCTCAGGTCATCCCGGATACGGTGATTGACGTAAGCCAGGCAGTGGCACGCGGTGCACGTTTCACTGACCCCTTAAGCGTGATCAGTGCAGATGAATGCCTGTCCGCCTGCTGCAAGCAACTGGGTGTGGAAGGTAAGGAGCCGGATTGTTCTATACGTATGTAACATGGAATACACCGCCACTGCACGCATTCCTATTTTGCTTTGGTCAGTTCACGTGTTCACTGGCAGTAAGGTGTCTTTCTATTTTCCAGGTGTTCAGGAGTGTAATCTTATGGTCTTCGATGCCAGGAAAAGCCGAGGAGAGACGAACTGTTACATCTTCCACTGCCCCATGATAGACTCGTGCCCCTTGACGCCTAGTCGGGGGGTCTTCAGTTACAGCCTGTGGTCAGGTCAGTGACCCCTGAGAACAGTCTTAACTATGTGGTCAGATCACAGGCCCTTAAATCCCACCCAATTTCCATAGCGAGCTTGGCTGCCCATTGTTATGGTGACGTTTATACCAGTAGTATGCATTTGTGCCCCCTAGTGGTCAGATTTAGAATGATAGAAATTCAGTTTAAAGAGGCTCTGTCACTAGGTTTTAACCTATGTATTTAAATACATAGGTTAAAACCCCTTGACTTCTACAGTTAGAACATACCTTTATTGCAGAGTACAGCGCAGCGGTTGTGCTGAAAAAAGACCTTTAATCTTTATGTTAATGAGCCTTCGGAGCACCGGGGGGCGGGCTCTTTCTTCCTGAGCACCGCTTCTTCACCGCCCCCCGGGTCCCGAGGCTCTCTCCGATGCCGACATCCACGCCCCTCTGAAAATTGATTGACAGCGCTAGGCCGTTTGGCCTAGCGCTGAAATCCCGCCGGCGCATGCGCAGAAGCGCTTGCAGTGCCGAACACCGCAAGCGCTTCCATCCTTGTGCGCACGCGCCGTCACTTCGCTGAACCCGGAAGTGACGGCGCGTGCGCACAAGGATGGAAGCGCTTGCGGTGTTCGGCACTGCAAGCGCTTCTGCGCATGCGCCGGCGGGATTTCAGCTGTCAATCAATTTTCAGAGGGGCGTGGACGTCGGCATCGGGGAGAGCCTCGGGACCCGGGGGGCGGTGAAGAAGCGGTGCTCAGGAAGAAAGAGCCCGCCCCCCGGTGCTCCGAAGGCTCATTAACATAAAGTTTAAAGGTCTTTTTTCAGCACAACCGCTGCGCTGTACTCTGCAATACAGGTATGTTCTAACTGTACAAGTTAAGGGGTTTTAACCTATGTATTTAAATACATAGGTTAAAACCTAGTGACAGAGCCGCTTTAAACTGAGGGGCCAGTGGGAATAATGGATCAGCTGTTGGATTGTATTAGCTGGATGTACCCCTTCGTCCCTTACCTGCTATTTCTTACTAACCTCTTCACTGGAAAACCTGTAAAACAGTAGTTATTGCCAGCATTATTTCTTCCACGGGCATTGTCACCCAACGTCCACAGTTTATATAGCGGTATGAAAGCAGCAATTGTGTGTTTATATAACTATTTAGGACACTGGAAAAGCAGGATAAAATGTTTATGGTAACTGTAATGGGAGCCAGGGATGGATCAGTGAGCGTGTGCACCGAGTGTAGACAGATGTAGCACAATAGAAATGTTATCCTTTCAGGAAAGCTCTGTGGTCTGCACCGTGCATCCCAGAGACACGCCCAATTTTTATAGGATGGTTCCGCCCCTTTCACAACACATTTCAGGAAAGAGGAAGGAAGATGTCAAACTGTGTAGGAATTTAGGGAAGAAAGCCTTTAACCCCATCTGTTCCAGTACCTCGGACCACAGTGCACCCCTGCGCCCATGCAGTTACATCTCCTTGTGTCTACATCTTGGAAAATCACAGAGGGACAACCATTAAAACCTAATCTTTAATATTACAATTGAGACCTATGACAAATCATAATAGGGTAATAATAAAGCTGCGTAGATATGCATATGAGATACTACTCCACCATAACTACTAGATCTGTGCGTGTGTTGGATTCTGGAAACATGATGCACACCTTCCTATACATCATGCAGTATGCTATGAAACTTAAATAGGACCTGTCACCTGTCCTGACATGTCTGTTTTACTAACTACTCACATTCTCCATGTAATAACTATTCTGGAGCATGTATTCTTATGATCCTATGATGTGCCATTACTTTATTATTGCTCCTAGAATGTGTGAATGAATTACTAACCGTTTGCAGTGAAGGTCCAGATGGGTGTTACCAGTTGAGATGTGTCCCTGCACAGACTGCTACTATCCTATCAAAGCTGTCAATGTCAGACTGTGCAGGGTCAGACCCCCAACTGGTAACACTCATCTGGACCTTCACTGCAAACTGTTAGCAGTTTAATCATAACTTCTAGCAGGAATAATAAAAGAATGGAAGAACATAGAGTCATAACAATAGATGCTTCAGATTTGTTATTCTATGGGGACTGCAAGTAGTTACTAAAACAGACATGTCAGGAGAGGTGACAGGTCCTCTTTAATCTCTCTCACCTTGGGACTTGCCAGTACCATCTTGTATTGTTTAGTGTCATATCCTGGCAGATGAGGCCAGTATTTGACTGTTCAAATGATGCATGTGTCTTTAATAGGGAGAGTGGAGTAAGCTTCTGTCAGACACCTGTCAGCAGCTTATGTTCCTTGTGAACAAGGATCGAACTTTTAGTTGGCGATAAATAACCTCTCTTCTTATTGTAGCTGGGTCATGTGACCAACTCCCTGACCTCCAACTGACCCAGGACAGGAAGCCAGTTACTGCTCTATTCATTCCTATGAGACTGAAAGTGGGAATACATAGGAATACATAGAGAATTAGACTTCCTGTCCACACAAGTCTCTGTGTGAGTTGGTGGGTCTAATTCCTAGTCACATGACACAGATAAGAAATTTCAGCATTATATAAATCAAAAATACAGACACTGGTAAGAAAATGACATTCACTACTGATTACCTAATGTACATTTCTAGCAGGACATGGAATAAAATTTTTTGCGGGAGTTCTTCTTTAAGTAACTCTGAGCCCCCTAATGGTCAGTTCTGTGAATTATGTATCTATATCTTCACATGCAGTAGGACCAAGGGCCCTTGCACACGACCGTACGCCCTCCGAGACATACAGTCCGTGAGTGGGCCATATGTCCCGGAGCGGTATTGATCGTGCGCACGGGAGCGCCCAACATCATCGATTACAAAGATTCTGTGCACGTCGGGCTGCCCACGGGGCTATTGTCCTGCACTCACAAGATCATATGAGTGCGGGACAATAGTCCTGCAGGCGGCCCGACGTGCACAGCATCATTGTAATCTATGAGGCTGTGCGCTCCTGTGTGCACGAACAATGCCGCTCCGGGACATATGGCCCGCTCACGGACCGTATGGATCGGAGGGCATACGGTCGTGTACAAGGGCCCTTAGGCAGTAATACATCCCCTAATTTCAGTTTTTTCCAGAGCTCTTTTTCCTGGAAAGCTGGGTGATCAGCAGTATAAAACAGCTACTAGAGACCTGCGGTGAGGGATGTTTTCCTGGTTGCCAGCCATATTCGTTCTCGCCAAGATTTCTGGTCACAGAGCAGATATATCTTTACAGTATAGTTCCATTGTTTTCCTAGAGATTCTTATTACTTTACTATAATTATTCCAGAAACTCCTCACCCGGAAAAACATGATCCTGTGAAAGTGCAGCAGAAGACAAAGTCTAGCGATCACAGCAAAGTGCAGAGTTCTCCCGGAAGGATGTCAGGATCAGTTATGCACCCCTCTGGTTCTACAGAGTCTGGTCCACTTGACCTAAACAACAAAAAAAACAGCACTCTTATTACCTCGCAGGAACCAGCCAAACACTATGTTAAGGAGGAACCAGCCAACTCCTCCAAAAAAATCACCACTCAGCTCCTCCAACTGGCGGACACAATCGATCAACACCTGGAGAAGATGGAATCCAAGTCAGCAGCTTTGAAGGACAATCTCCAAGTCCACTACCCCACCGCTGCCACAGTCCCCACTATCCGGATGACAACCATTCATATGCATGGAGAGGTGAAGAAAATTCTCCCTGATGCCAAAGAGGCAAACCCTGGCATAGTCACATATAAGATGCCAGAAGATTTTTTTCCTACTGTAGCTGCCAAGCAAGAGGACACTGAACCCAACAAAACATCACCCAGACTCAGCACTGCTGCCCCTAAGCCTGTACACCGAACAAAGGCCAATCTCATTGTGCCCTCTGCCTCTTCCCAGGATACAATTGGTGCCCACAAAGTGCCCAGTTCTGATAAGAGTGCCAAGCTTCCTGGAAGTGATCACACTGACAACAGTGGCACACCTAAGGATACACCAAAGATCAATCACCCCCTGCCCCACACAGATGTCCCAGCACTCACTACTGTCCATGAAACCAGACCCCCCCAGATGGTGACTCACCCTGCACCTTTACAGACATCACCCTGGAAGGGAATAAAACCCAGCACCAAGACTAATGACCAACCATTGGCCAGTGAGGAGGTCAAGACGCCTGGGCAAACTCTGCCTGAAACCCATCCCCCATCACAGCAAGAACCTGTTATCAATCTGGAGGAATCTTCCAGAAAAGCTGATAGCACAGCATCTGAGGGCACCTTTCCATCACTGGAGGATAAGAGCGGTCTGGTGGCAGCTCTGGTTTTTGGGATGTTGTTTCTGCTGGTGATAATTGGTCTGATCAGCCGCAAAGTGTCAGAGGCGCGGCGCAGGCATCGATATACCAAACTAGACTATCTTATCAATGGGATGTACGTGGACACCTGAGGTGTGTGGCAGCAGGTCCTTCCCCACATATGGACAGGACAGACCCCACCAGCTGCTCCGGTCTTCACCATAACACTGGCCATATTGACATGGGGGGGGTACTTGCTGCAAATACGGCTGAGTGGACAGACACATATTCATCTCCCAGTGCGGAGATACAATAAATGATTTTGGAAAATCAGTAGATTAAAATAATTTCTGTAGTCGTCTTCTATTCCTGCAACTTTGTTTTGTTTTTGGAAAAATTTAGTTAACTTAAGATGGCCACCATTACAGTACTGGCAGATTGTCACCCAACTTCCCTGGATTCCAAAATGGTAAATCTAGTTATGCAGCAGTAC
Organism: Rhinella marina; assembly: GCA_900303285.1. Lineage (NCBI taxonomy): Eukaryota > Metazoa > Chordata > Amphibia > Anura > Bufonidae > Rhinella > Rhinella marina. The sequence continues at coordinate 8,631 of ONZH01010189.1, read as the reverse complement.
ATCAACCGAATGCATTTTGTTCCACACCTAGACAGAATTTGGAAAAGCTGGGTTACCGCTTGTATTGGGCGTGTTGTCCAGCTTTCCTAGCATCCCAAATGGCAAAATCTGCCTACATCAGCAGGGTCCTGCGATCTTCTAATGAAGGGAAGAATTCTGATTGGATAAGGACCTGGGACCCTTAGTGACATACAATTTCTATGGGGCAGACACTATATCTTCACAGGGAAGATTTATCAAACGCCATTCTACAGGGTGGGCCATTTATATGGATACACCTAAATAAAATGGGAATGGTTGGTGATATTAACTTCCTGTTTGTGGCACATTAGTATATGGGAGGGGGGAAACTTTTCAAGATGGGTGGTGACCATGGCGGCCATTTTGAAGTCGGCCATTTTGGATCCAACTTTAGTTTTTTCAATGGGATGACGGTCATGTGACACATCAAACTTATTGAGAATTTCACAAGAAAAACAATTGTGCGCTTGGTTTTAACGGAACTTTATTCTTTCATGAGTTATTTACAAGTTTCTGACCACTTATAAAATGTGTTCAAAGTGCTGCCCATTGTGTTGGATTGTCAATGCAACCCTCTTCTCCCACTCTTCACACACTGATAGCAACACCGCAGAAGAAATGCTAGTACAGGCTTCCAGTATCCGTAGTTTCAGGTGCTGCACATCTCGTATCTTCACAGCATAGACAATTGCCTTCAGATGACCCCAAACATAAAAGTCTAGGGTCAGATCGGGAGACCTTGGGGGCCATTCAACTGCTACATGATGATGTGTTTCTCTCTTTATGCACTGAAGCTGGCACGTTCCCTGAGTTTTTCCAGCAAGATGGTGCACCACCACATTATGGGTGTCAGGTCCGAGCATTCCTAGATGAACAGTTTCCTGGAAAGTGGATTGGTTGTCGTGGGCCAGTTGAATGGCCCCCAAGGTCTCCCGATCTGGGGGCCATTCAGCTTTAGGCCCAGTGGCCCATGTTCACTAATATGATTGTGCACAGACCTTGTCAAATGAACCAAAATTTAGCCGATCTAGGGGGCCATTTATTTTGCCCCCTTTGCTAGGAGCTGGTATAAAAAAGTTGCAAACCACAAATTTTGCAATTTAAACTAATGCCTCCTCCGGCAGGAGGAAAACAGGACTGTAATACACAGCGGTCTAAGTACATTTCACCATTTGTTTTAGATAAATCCGCCGCATCTAGCTCAACAAGGCTTAGCACAAATGGACATGACTAGAGATGAGCGAACGTGCTCGTAACGAGCACTGTAGCGCTCGGCTCCACTGCGCTCGCATGGGTGCAGGCATCCGGATCCGTCGGGTGAGGAGGACGGATCCGGGTGCCTGCGCCCATGCGAGCGCAGGGGAGCCGAGCGCTACAGTGCTCGTTATGAGCACGTTTGCTCATCTCTAGACATGACCTAAGATGCCATGTTTGGCACAAAATTCAGTTGGAAAGTAAAGCAACGGTTGGCGTTAAGTTGGACAAGTGTCTAGCCGTGCACTAAATTTTATAAACCGCTTTGAGACAGTGATAGACTTGGGGCGGCTGTAGACTGGCAGTCTAAGCTTATTCTGCCGTGTTTTTGCTGTTTGTATTATTACGATTCACGGCGATTGGCTGGAGCAGCTGGCTCCGCCCACTTAACCATTTTGACTGGTCTTCAGATTTTTCAGCTTACAAAATGGGTGAAACTTTGCAATGCTTTTACCTATGTGACTCCCCCCTTCTGCTTTAAATTACATCCTTCTTTTTGCATCTGTGAATCAAATTACGATCTCAACCATGGTGTCCTAACAGAATGAACTGTCCTGGTTGCAGACTCATTTAGGAGCCTGGAAGAGAACAGGGCACCACTCATGAAGACAGAAGCAGTGATGGAAGATGTTTGCCAGTCCTGGGCAAAGGTGTGAAGAATGGAATGCAACAGACGTTTGCACTCCAGAGCTGAACTCATATATATATATATATATATATATATATATATATATACACACATACTACACTCTTTATAATTCTGCAGGTTGGGTTCAGACTTCCTGGTTTGGATGGAAACCCCACCATGACCAGAACATTTCCATAGCCCACCGAATCAATATCGTAAGATCTTGCTTCCAAGTATTAATACAACACTTACCACGATGACAACTGCTGTATTAATGCTGTAGACTGCAGACCCCCCCCAACCCCAATGGCTGGCCCCTTGTGTACATTATACTTACCTGCTCCCAGGTACCCGCATTACTCCGGATCCCTGCACGCCCGCCACTGCATCTTCCTGTCACTCTGATCAAAGTATCCGGTGATGAGCCCCCTTGAGGCTGGTCACCATCGCGGCCTGTTATTGGCTGCTCCCCCCTGTTACTGGATATTTTGATCGGTACGGCGGGGAGATGCAGCGGTGGCCGAGAAGCAGGTAAGTATAATGTATTAATGTATACGAGGGGCCCAGGCATTGGAGGGGATATTTTAGATAGCGGATAACCCTTTTTAATCTTGGGGAACCCCTTTAAGTTTGTTGTGTATGAAAATGATTTTTAGGTGAACACAGAATGTTAACAGATTGTGTAATTCTCATAATTAACACTAGAGGGAGCCCTTGTAACAACAGTCCCATTCTATAGTTACATGACATGCAACACTCATCTGGATCTACGCTGTAAACTATTTTTTTGTCACAGATTTTCGACATGCCCTTTTTCATACACAATGCATGATGCATTAAAAAAACAACACACAATAAACCCGCAAAAAACGCAATGCATGTGAAGAAAACCACCACAATATAAAACCTGCACTTTCTATTGACTTACAACTAACATTTGGCTGCAGCAAGTTTTTTTTTCTTTTTGTTCCAAAAAAAAATCCTTTTTCTGCAAAAACAACTATGGGTTATGAAGGCCAGATTTCTGGAATAGAGAAGCTACAAATGTTTGTGCAAAGCCCATTTTGTGCAAGAACTTTATCCCTGTACACCATGGTTAAAAAAATGGGGCATGAAGGGGTGGCCCAGTGTGGCCTGACAGACTTATGGGGTAATTTATCAAACTGGTGTAAAGTAGAACTGGCTTAGTTGCCCATAACAACCAATCAGATTCCACCTCTCATTTTTGACAGCTTCTTTGGAAAATGAAAGGTGGAATCTGATTGGTTGCTATGGGCAACTAAGCCAGTTTTCCTTTACACCAGTTTGATACATGACCCCATTAATATTTATGTCAGAAAACTGTTATAATTTAGGCACATCTTACACTAGTGGACTATGCCAAGCATATGAAATGGTGATCTTCGTAAATTTCCCCCTATGTGTGAAACCAGCCATAAAGAGGACCTGTAACCACAAAATATGTTGCAATCTGAAAGCACCATGTTATAGAGCAGGGGAAGTTGAGCAGATTGAGATATATATATATATATATATATTCAATTATTTTTTGAGGGAAAAGATTCAATAAAGCCTGTAATTTACACATTTATATCTATACTTTTTTTCCGCTATTTGTACGGGAGGGAGATGTTATCAGTGACTGACAACTATCTCTGTATACACCCAATGCTATCAATCACTGATAATGTGCTGCCCTCAGTTTTAGCGCTCTCAGATGCCATGGTCACAGGGGTTAAATGGCTGCGATCGGCATTACCTCCAATACCAGACATTAGCCCCGAACCTCTGCTGTTGAAAACAGCACAGACCCCGTGGTTATGGCTGGTTTTCCTATAATTGCAACAGATCATAGTCCTGCTCACCAGCTCATATACCAGTCCTTCTGCAGATGTCACCATTCAGGACATCGGCATCAACAGCAGCTGGACAGCACACAATACATTAGAGGCAAATGCAGGGAAAACACAGCAACACTGCCACCTGCTGCCCAAGAACATACTTACACTGGCATTTCATGACCCCAATGATGTTGAGGTTCAATCATAATTTACTAAAAAATAAAAAGGAAAAAAACTCCACTCCCTCTATAACACACAGATGTAGCCATGTATGAATTCCTGTATCCACCATGGAGTGACTACTGTAATATTAGAAAAATGTATGATCTATTTTCCTGCCCCGCTGCGAACCTCAAACAAAACGAGAAACTCTTAATATAAATATTGCAATTTGCATAATCTTATTAGGCTAGGAATGTGTGCCAAAACCCCCCAAAAACTAAAGACCTTTTTACATGACAGAAACAGCAGGCAATTACCGGGAACAAGAGTCTTACAGCCAAAACAGTATTCTTCTGGGAAAATGGGAAAACAAATTACATCTCTTTCCAAAAGGAAAAGAGATGCCTCTAGTGCCACCAGATGTAGGGTATCCATTCTGTATGTCAAGGCCTTGGGACATAATTTGCATACAGTTTTCCTAGAGCAGCATTACATGGCCTACATGACTCCTCACACCTACTAAGCTTTCTACAGAAGGAGAAATAGTACCCGTAAATGACCTGTCACTTAATGAAGCCAGTTCTCTGATGAGGGATAATCACCCCAAAACATCTGTCTGCAGATGATGCACGGCCTTAGCTATAATCCTAAATTATGTCTTAAGGCCTGTTTCAAAGGTCAGACAATGACTTATAGCAGTCTTCCTCAACTCCAGTCCCACCAGGGCCCACCTACTGGTCATGATTTGAGAATATCCCACAGAATGAATACCTGTGGTAAGTCCTGATGCACTGACACTAATGATATCACCAACTCAATACTAAAGAAATCCTGGAAACATGAGCGGCAGGTGGGCCCTGAGGACTGGAGCTGAGGAACTCTGACTTTTAGGATACTTGTAGCTTCCTTATATCCAATGGTACAAAAGGAACAGTGTCCTTTTTACTTTGGAAAGAGAATTAATTTTCAAAAGTACAGAGGTAAGCTGAGACACTAGTAGGCTTCTACCAGCAGGGGGCGCTTTTGTTGTATGTGAAAGTCTAGAGCACTGACAATACATGATCTCACTAAGGCGTCCATACACATTAGGCTAAAGATGAGCAAAACAAACAATTTTCACCAAAATGATCATTTGTCAGATGGAATTTAACAATGAATAATCGCATTATCCAACTCATGACAGATCATCACTGTCTGGGAATAAAAGCGTCTTATAGACACTTGTCTATTTAACCGTCTTTAGCTGGGTTCATATCATGTTTTTGCCCTATGTTTAACATATACAGTACAGACCAAAAGTTTGGACACACCTTCTCATTCAAAGAGTTTTCTGTATTTTCATGACTATGAAAATTGTAGATTCACACTGAAAGCATCAAAACTATGAATTAACACATGTGAAATTATATACTTAAAGGGTTTCTGTCACCAGTTTTGGGCATATAAAACAGGATGACATTTGCAATGTGCAAATGTCACCTGATGCCCAAACTGGTAATCATTTTTTTACTGGTGTCCCCGTTTTTGTAATAAATCAACTTTTGTGATATGCAAATTAATCTTACTAGGTGCAAGGGGCGGTAACCCTGCACCTAGTAGCGCCGTTTCCCTACCTTTATTCACGCCCCCTTGCTTGTGATGGACAGGGCCAGGCAGCTCGCTCTATCTGCTCCTGGCCCTGTCCGTGCTGGAAATCCCGCGCCTGCGCCGTGCGGACTTCATTCGGCGCAGGCGCAGTGAGTGCTGCTGGCTTCCTCACTGTGCCTGCGCCGCCTTCTCTTCCGGGTGTAGTGTGAAGTCATCGGCGCAGGCGCAGTGAGGATACGTCATCAATATCAGATCGGCGGGGGTCCGACATCCGGCTGTACCAGCGCTGCCTCCTCTTCACTGTTTACATGCTGGCTGACACGGGGGTAGTGGTGAGTAGGTGTAATTACACCTAACCGCCCCATTCATTTCAATGGGAAGAATTGCTTCCATACAAGTCTATGGAAGCAATTCTTCCATGGGAAACCTTTGAAAGTGCAGTCGCAAAAACCATCAAGCGCTACAAAGAAACTGGCTCACATGAGGACCGCCCCAGGAAAGGAAGACCAAGAGTCACCTCTGCTGCAGAGGATAAGTTCATCCGAGTCTCCAGCCTCAGAAATCGCAGGTTAACAACAGCTCAGATTAGAGACCAGGTCAATGCCACACAGAGTTCTAGCAGCAGACACATCTCTACAACAACTGTTAAGAGGAGACTGTGTGCAGCAGGCCTTCATGGTAAAATAGCTGCTAGGAAACTACTGCTAAGGACAGGCAACAAGCAGAAGAGACTTGTTTGGGCTAAAGAACACAAGGAATGGACATTAGACCAGTGGAAATCTGTGCTTCGGTCTAATGAGTCCAAATTTAAGATCTTTGGGTCCAACCACCGTGTCTTTGTGCGACGCAGAAAAGGTGAACGGATGGAGTTTACATGCCTGGTTCCCACCGTGAAGCATGGAGGAGGAGGTGTGATGGTGTGGGGGTGCTTTGCTGGTGACACTGTTGGGGATTTATTCAAAATTGAAGGCATACTGAACCAGCATGGCTACCACAGCATATTGCATGCTATTCCATCCGGTTTGCGTTTAGTTGGACCATCATTTATTTATCAACAGAACAATGACCCCAAACACACCTCCAGGCTGTGTAAGGGCTATTTGACCAAGAAGGAGAGTGATGGGGTGCCACGCCAGATGACCTGGCCTCCACGTGTCACCAGACCTAAACCCAATCGAGATGGTTTGGGGTGAGATGGACCACAGAGTGAAGGCAAAAGGGCCAACAAGTGCTAAGCATCTCTGGGAACTCCTTCAAGACTGTTGGAATACCATTTCACTACCTCTTGAAGCTCATCAAGAGAATGCCAAGAGTGTACAAAGCAGTAATCAAAGCAAAAGGTGGCTACTTTGAAGAACCTAGAATATAAGACATATTTTCAGTTATTTCACACTTTTTTGTTAAGTATATAATTCCACATGTGTTAATTCATAGTTTTGATGTTCTATCCTGCAGAGTCCAGGAAAAATATGTATTTACCTATATCATGGAATATAATAGTGATATAATTACACTGTGATCAGACATAAGATGCACACACCTTATACTACAGTAACAGCTATTCCATCTATTACTGCTGACAACCAGCCTCTATATCATGTCTGAGAGGTTGTCAATCTTTTTATTAAAAAACCAACAACAAATTATTTACAGACAGTTTTCATATTTACAGCAGTTACAAATTACAGTGCAGTTCTTAAATAACGCCTCATACAAATCCCAGTGTCCTATTCATTCCAGAGCTGAGATGTGAACCTTCCTCCACATCACATTTACAGGGTTGGATATTTGGTCTTTCTGGTAAACACCCCTCAAAGAGTTCAAGATGTTCCCAATCACTGCACTTACAGACAGCTGTTCCCGCTGTATTGCCAGACAGCAGCGCGCCCCCCATAGGTGATATACACTCACTGCATTGATGACATCCCGCCGCTCTTTACGAGATTGCTGCGCGTAAACGTTAATGGCTCTATAACTAACATTATCAAATATAAAATCCAGCAACAAATCTCCACCACCCATTCCACTTTTATATCCCAGTTCTTAAATAGGACCCCCACCCCATCATATCTGTCCAGCCCAAAAGACCAAAATAATGCCCCATGCATCCAGTCTTTCTTTGATGAGGAGACCTCCAAGTTGTTCTGCAGTCTGGTCTCCTATAACATGTAAATGTCATAATTCTCATCCAACAATCGCTGATAAATTGTTTGATGCCTCGCCTTGGTCTTCAGACTGTTCACATTGAGGGTGCAGATCCTCAGGCGCATTCAGGTCACCGAGGTTTCTTCATTTTTTTCCGTTTTCCACTACTATGCCCTTTAGAGCCCCACCTCTTGGACACAGACACCTCAATGTCTTTCTCCTCAGGAACATCTTCCTCATTGGCTTCCTGGACATTGTGGCTGGAGGCCTCCTCGTCTTCTCCTAAGACCTGGTATCTCCCAGGAGAGATCTCCACAGCCGGTGAGCCTGGCGTCTGGATGGTTTTATGTTTACGCGCTTCTTGTTCAGATGACATGGTCTTTCTTTTTACCACCTGAAATCCATCCTCAATGGCTGACTCCATAGCTTCTGGACTGGAACTTTGCTGTTTGGAGGAGGCCTCTCCAGGTGTCTCGCTGGATGTCTCTGTACTGATGGCTCCTGCAGTCTCTACATTAGCACTGGGACCTTTCTGCTCCAAGGAGACCTCACCAACTGCTCCAGATATCTCTCTAGATGCCTCCACACTGACCGATGTGACTTGCTGGTTACTTATCTCTTCATGGTCACTTTCTGGCTGTGGCTCCACCAAGCCTACATCAGAGCCAGCCAGGGGCGCACCTACAGGGGGGGTCCAGCGGGTCTGGACCCCCCCTAGAACCATAAAGAAATTTTTTTTTTTTTAATACTTCAGGGCCGCACCGCAATCGCCACAGGCGGCGCGGCCCTGGTTCGTTTTGCGGGCGGCAGCAGCGCTAAAGAGGAGAGGGGAGAGAGGTTTTTCTCCTACCTCTCCTCTGCTGTAATGTCGTATCTGATTGGTGGAGAAGCAGAGGGCGGAAGCTGCTTCTCCACCAATCATTTCAAGCCCCCGCTCCAGAGCCCCATGTGACTGGCTGCCCGGCCAGTCCTTCCACCGGGCAGAACAGCCAT
>ONZH01010188.1:0-23776 GCA_900303285.1 Rhinella marina | reverse complement strand
CTTTGCCTGCTCCCGTAGTGTAACTCGGTCACTCTGTAGTCACAGCCATGCAGGGCCACGCTAAATTTTAATGTGCTTCGCTTGCTCCCGCAGTGTATATTGGTCACTCTGTAGTCACAGCCATATAGGGCCACAATAAATTTTTATGTGCTTCACATGCTCTTGCTGTGTAACTCGGTCACTCTGTAGTCATAGCGATACAGGGCCACGAAACATTTTTATGTTCTTCGCCTGCTCCCGCAGTGTATCTCGGTCACTCTGTAGTCACAGCCATACAGGGCCACGATAATTTTTTCATGTGCTTCGCCTGCTCCCGCAGTGTAACTCGGTCACTCTGTTGTCACAGCCATACAGGGTCACGCTAAATTTTAATGTGCTTCGCCTGCTCCCGCAGTGTAACTTGGCCACGCTGTAGTCATAGCCATACAGGGCCACGCTAAATTTTTATGTGCTTCGCCTGCTCCCGCAGTGTATCTCGGTCACTCTGTAGTCACAGCCATACAGGGCCACGAAAAATTGTAATGTGCTTCGCCTGCTCCCTAAGTGTAACTCGGTCACTCTTTAGTCATAGCCATACAGGGCCACGATAAATTTTTATGTGCTTCGCCTGTCTCGCAGTGTAACTCGGTCACTCTGTAGTCAACAGCCATACAGGGCCACGATATCATTTTTATTGCTTCGCCTGCTCCCGCAGTGTAACTCGGTCACTCTGTAGTCACAGCATACAGGGCCACGATAATTTTAATGCGCTTCGCCTGCTCCCGCAGTGTAACTCGGTCACTCTGTAGTCACAGCCATACAGGGCCACGCTAAATTTTTAATGTGCTTCGCCTACTCCCGCAGTGTAAACTCGGTCACTCCTGTAGTCAATAGCCATAAAGGGCCACGATAAATTTTTATGTTCTTCGCCTGCTCCCGCAGTGTATCTCGGTCACTCTTGTAGCACAGCCATACAGGACCACGCTAAATTTTAATGTGCTTCGCCTGCTTCCCGCAGTATAACTTGGTCACTCTGTAGTCACAGCCATACAGGGGTCCACGCTAAATTTTAATGTGCTTCGCCTGCTCACGCAGTGTATCTTCGGTCCACTCTGTAGTCACAGCCATACAGGGCCACACTAAATTTTAATGTGCTTCGCCTGCTCCCGCAGTGTAACTCGGTCACTCTGTTGTCACAGCCATACAGGGTCACTCTAAATTTTTATGTGTTCCGCCTTCTCCCGAAGTGTAACTCGGTCACTCTGTAGTCACAGCCATATAGGGCCACGCTAAATTTTAATGTGCTTCGCCTGCTTCCACAGTGTAACTCGGTAACTCTGTAGTCACAGCCATATAGGGCCACAATAAATTTTAATGTGCTTCGTCTGCTCCCGCAGTGTAACTCGGTCGCTCTGTAGTCACAGCGATACAGGGCCACGCTAAATTTTAATGTGCTTCGCTTGCTCCCGCAGTGTATATCGGTCACTCTGTAGTCACAGCCATACAGGGCCACGATAAATTTTTATGTGCTTCATCTGCTATCGCAGTGTAACTCGTTCGCTCTGTAGTCATAGCCATACAGGCCTACGATACATTTTTATGTTCTTCGCCTGCTCCCGCAGTTTATCTCGGTCACTCTGTAGTCACAGCCATACAGGGCCACGATAAATTTTAATGTGCTTCACCTGCTCCCGCAGTGTAACTCGGTCACTCTGTTGTCACAGCCATACAGTGTCACGCTAAATTTTAATGTGCTTCGCCAGCTCCCGCAGTGTAACTCGGCCACTCTGTAGTCACGACCATAGAGGGCCATGATAAATTTTATGTGCTTCGCCTGCTCCCGAAGTGTACCTTGGTCACTCTGTAGTCACAGCCATACAGGAGCCACGATACATTTTTATGTCTTCGCCTGCTCCCGCAGTGTAACTCGGTCACTCTGTAGTCACAGCCATACAGGGCCACGATACAGTTTTATGTGCTTCGCCTGCTCCCGCAGTGTAACTCAGTCACTCTGTAGTTCACAGCCACACAGGGCGACGCAAAATTTTAATGTGCTTTGCCTGCTCCCGCAGTGTAACTCGGTCACTCTGTAGTAATAGCCATAAAGACCCACGATAAATTTTTATGTTCTTCGCCTGCTCCCGCAGTGTATCTCGGTCACTCTGTAGTCACAGCCATATAGGGCCACGCTAAATTTTAATGTGTTTCGACTGCTCCCGCAGTGTAACTCGGTCACTCTGTAGTCACAGCCATACAGGGTCACGCTAAATTTTTATGTTCTTCGCCTGCTCCCGCACTGTATCTCGGTCACTCTGTAGTCACAGCCATACAGGGCCACGCTAAATTTTTATGTGCTTCGCCTGCTCCCGCAGTGTAACTCGGTCACTCGGTTGTCACAGCTATACAGTGTCACGCTAAATTTTTATGTGCTTCGCCTGCTCCCGCAGTGTAACTCGGTCACTCTGTAGTCACAGCCTTACAGGGCCACGATACATTTTTATGTGCTTCGCCTACTCCCGCAGTGTATCTCGGTCACTCTGTAGTCACAGCAATACAGGGCCACATTACATTTTTATGTGCTTCGCCTGTTCTCGCAGTGTAACTCGGTCACTCTGTAGTCACAGCCATACAGGGCCACACTAAATTTTAATGTGCTTCGCCTGCTCCCGCAGTGTACCTCGGTCACTCTGTAGTCACAGCCATATAGGGCCACGCTAAATTTTTAATGTGCTTCGCCTGCTCCCGCAGTGTACCTCGGTCACTCTGTAGTCACAGCCATACAGGGCCACGCTAAATTTTAATGTGCTTCGCCTGCTCCCGCAGTGTAACTCGGTCACTCTGTAGTCACAGCCATACAGGGCCACGATACATTTTTATGTGCTTCGCCTGCTCCCGCAGTGTAACTCGGTCACTCTGTAGTCACAGCCATACTGTACATATCCACGCTAAATTTTAATGTGCTTCGCCTGCTCCCGCAGTGTAACTCGGTCACTCTGTAGTCACAGCCATACAGGGCCACGATACATTTTTATGTGCTTCGCCTGCTCCCGCAGTGTAACTCGATTACTCTGTAGTCACAGCCATACTGTACATATCCACGCTAAATTTTAATGTGCTTTGCCTGCTCCCGCAGTGTAACTCGGTCACTCTGTAGTCACAGCCATACAGGGCCACGCTAAATTTTAATGTGCTTCGCCTGCTCCCGCAGTGTAACTCGGTCACTCTGTAGTCACAGCCATACAGGGCCACGATACATTTTTATGTGCTTCGCCTGCTCCCGCAGTGTAACTCGGTCACTCTGTAGTCACAGCCATACTGTACATATCCACGCTAAATTTTAATGTGCTTCGCCTGCTCCCGCAGTGTAACTCGGTCACTCTGTAGTCACAGCCATACAGGGCCACGATACATTTTTATGTGCTTCGCCTGCTCCCGCAGTGTAACTCGATTACTCTGTAGTCACAGCCATACTGTACATATCCACGCTAAATTTTAATGTGCTTTGCCTGCTCCCGCAGTGTAACTCGGTCACTCTGTAGTCACAGCCATACAGGGCCACAATACATTTTTATGTGCTTCGCCTGTTCCCGCAGTGTAACTCGGTCACTCTGTAGTCACAGCCATACAGGGCCACACTAAATTTTAATGTTCTTCGCCTGCTCCCGCAGTTTACCTCGGTCACTCTGTAGTCACAGCCATATAGGGCCACGCTAAATTTTAATGTGCTTCGCCTGCTCCCGCAGTGTAACTCGGTCACTCTGTAGTCACAGCCATACAGGGCCACACTAAATTTTAATGTTCTTCGCCTGCTCCCGCAGTGTAACTTGGTCACTCTGTAGTCACAGCCATACAGGGCCACGCTAAATTTTAATGTGCTTCGCGTGCTCCCGCAGTGTAACTCGGTCACTCTGTAGTCACAGCCATACAGGGCCACGATACATTTTTATGTGCTTCGCCTGCTCCCGCAGTGTAACTCGGTCACTCTGTAGTCACAGCCATACTTTACATATCCACGCTAAATTTTAATGTGCTTCGCCTGCTCCCGCAGTGTAACTCGGTCACTCTGTAGTCACAGCCATACAGGGCCACGATACATTTTAATGTGCTTCGCCTGCTCCCGCAGTGTAACTCGGTCACTCTGTAGTCACAGCCATACTGTACATATCCACGCTAAATTTTACTGTGTTTTGCCTGCTCCCGCAGTGTAACTCGGTCACTCTGTAGTCACAGCCTTACAGGGCCACAATACATTTGTATGTGCTTCGCCTGCTCCCGCAGTGTATCTCGGTCACTCTGTAGTCACAGCAATACAGGGCCACAATACATTTTTATGTGCTTCGCCTGTTCCCGCAGTGTAACTCGGTCACTCTGTAGTCACAGCCATACAGGGCCACACTAAATTTTAATGTTCTTCGCCTGCTCCCGCAGTTTACCTCGGTCACTCTGTAGTCACAGCCATATAGGGCCACGCTAAATTTTAATGTGCTTTGCCTGCTCCCGCAGTGTAACTCGGTCACTCTGTAGTCACAGCCATACAGGGGTACGCTAAATTTTAATGTGTTTTGCCTGCTCCCGCAGTGTAACCCGGTCACTCTGTAGTCACAGCCATACAGGGCCACGATACATTTTTATGTGCTTCGCCTGCTCCCGCAGTTTAACTCGGTCACTCTGTAGTCACAGCAATACAGGGCCACAATACATTATTATGTGCTTCGCCTGTTCCCGCAGTGTAACTCGGTCACTCTGTAGTCACAGCCATACAGGGCCACACTAAATTTTAATGTTCTTCGCCTGCTCCCGCAGTTTACCTCAGTCACTCTGTAGTCACAGCCATATAGGGCCACGCTAAATTTTAATGTGCTTCGCCTGCTCCCGCAGTGTAACTCGGTCACTCTGTAGTCACAGCCATACAGGGCTACGCTAAATTTTAATGTGTTTTGCCTGCTCCCGCAGTGTAACTCGGTCACTCTGTAGTCACAGCCATACAGGGCCACGATACATTTTTATGTGCTTCGCCTGCTCCCGCAGTTTAACTCGGTCACTCTGTAGTCACAGCAATACAGGGCCACAATACATTATTATGTGCTTCGCCTGTTCCCGCAGTGTAACTCGGTCACTCTGTAGTCACAGCCATACAGGGCCACACTAAATTTTAATGTTCTTCGCCTGCTCCCGCAGTTTACCTCAGTCACTCTGTAGTCACAGCCATATAGGGCCACGCTAAATTTTAATGTGCTTCGCCTGCTCCCGCAGTGTAACTCGGTCACTCTGTAGTCACAGCCATACAGGGCCACGCTAAATTTTAATGTGTTTCGGCTGCTCCCGCAGTGTAACTCGGTCACTCTGTAGTCACAGCCATACAGGGCCACGATACATTTTTATGTGCTTCGCCTGCTCCCGCAGTGTAACTCGGTCACTCTGTAGTCACAGCCATACTGTACATATCCACACTAAATTTTTATGTGCTTCGCCTGCTCCCGCAGTGTAACTCGGTCACTCTATAGTAATAGCCATAAAGGGCCACGATAAATTTTTATGTTCTTCGCCTGCTCCCGCAGTGTATCTCGGTCACTCTGTATTCACAGCCATACATGGCCACGATAAATTTTAATGTGCTTCGCCTGCTCCCGCAGTGTAACTCGGTCACTCTGTTGTTACAGCCATACAGGGTCACGCTAAATTTTGATGTGCTTCGCCTGCTCCCGCAGTGTAACTTGGTCACTCTGTAGTCACAGCCATACAGGGCCACAGTAAATTTTATGTGCTTCGCCTGCTACCGCAGTGTAACTCGGACACTCTGAATGAGTCTGACCCTGGGGCCGCTCATGTACTGCCCACACCGAGGATTGCGCACACCGCCCAAGAGCTTTTACAGGGCATCACGGTGCAGACCGATCTGTGGCTGGCACCGCTGAACCTCAAACTGCTACCTCAGTCTAACTCGGTCACTCTGTTGTCACCGCCATGCTGCGTCAGAGTGAATTTTTGGGTGGCTCACCTTCTACCCCACCTAACTTGGTCACTTGTTGGTGTCACCGCCATGCTGTGTCAGGCTTATGCCTGTGTCGTAGGGTGGGGGATAGGACAGTAGTGCCAGCATGGGCATGCGTGATGGACCTTCGTTGCACCTAGTTGGGTGCTTCCCTAACACGTGATGGGCATGTACCTTCCCCTTCTTGGTCTGGGTGAGCACAATTGCCTTGAGGGTTACCACCAGGCTGTTGCCTGAGAATTTGGGGTAATGGTGGGATTAGGCAGCCTCAGAGGCATCCATGCATGCTGCCTCTGCTGTTTCCTGTCCATTTCCGTTGTGTTTCCATCATTTTCTGAGGTTTCCAGGTTTTCACCCAGCCTTCCCTAGGCAGAGCCTTGGTCCCCTGCAAAAAATGCTCGAATCTCCCATTGACTTCAATGGGGTTCGTTACTTGAAACGAGCACCCGAGCATTGGGAAAAGTTTGTCTCGAATAACGAGCACCCGAGCATTTTAGTACTCGCTCATCTCTATTGCATAAGCATTATAATCATACCTTTATGTCATTTAGGTGTTCATTCCATGTCCACAAAAAGCACTTTTATTCCTATTAAAAATGGCTCCCAAGTGACCAGCAGGGCGGGCTTTCCTTTTCAAAGTGCCCAAGCCCACTGCCCTTCCCTGTATTGTGCTTATCCACTAACATTCCCTCTCCAACGATGTCACAGGTATGTAAGGGAAGAATCTTTGAGAGACATTTTTCCCTTCGCAGTCGCAGATAATCACCAGAGAGGCTAAAGCATCTGTATTTCCCTCCGCCCCCACATATAAAACAATCCCTCACATATAGCCCCATATGGTACATAATGCCCTCACAATTTCGTTCCCCACTATCTAGAGATAGATATAGCTATACATTTTTCAGAATTAGAAGTAAGGATGAATGAAAGGTGTCTGGACCACTTCACCTGCTTCTCTGTGAGTTCACTACCCCAGCCCTGAGGTGAGTGGAAAGGAGCCCGAAAGCTACTGAGCAGGTTAGTCCATCTCTGAATGCAAGATAAGGTGGACCAGAAAGATAAACAGCAGGGGACGCTAATAGAGGAAAATGTAATGCACATTAAAAAGCAAAAAAAAAAAAAAAAAACTATATTTTTGTTTCATGTATACTGCAATAATACCTCACTTGAAATGCCCTATTGATTGCATAGCAATGTTTTTCACGGCATAACCCCTTTAATTAGGGATAAGCTACAATACCAGACACAGCCCCATTTTTTCCCCAGTCTCCTATAAATGGAGATTAGAATATTGATTCTAAACAAATCAAATATATATTTTAAATTTACTCCAAAATTCAGATTCAAGCAAATCTGACATTTTTTAGATGAATTTTGGATGAATCAGTCAAAACGGTGGCATCTGTCACCAAAATGGATATCTTTTCAACAGTTTTGTTTTTTAAAATCTGACAGTATGGTGTGTTTTTAAACAGGCTGTTTGTTACTTCCAGCTACCATCATTTACTCAATAGTCATATGTCGCAGTCACTTTCACATTACTAAAGCTGCATTGGCATTAAAGAGGACCTTTCACCACTCCTGACATGCCTGTTTTAATAGTTTCATGCATTCCCAATGTAATAACAAGTCTGGAACATCTATTCTTATGTCTGTATGTTGTGCCATTCCTGTATTATTTGCACTAGAAGTTATGAATGAATTGCTATTTGTCTTTAGTAAAGGAACAGAGGGGAGGTGACCAGTAGGGGTGTGTACCTGCACAGACTGACTCTAGCCAATCAGTGCTACCATGTTCAGTCTGTGCAGGTACACACCCCCAACTGGTCACCTCCCCTCTGTTCCTTTACTAAAGACAAATAGCAATTCATTCATAACTTCTAGTGCAAATAATAAAGGAATGGCACAACATACAGACATAAAAATAGATGTTCCAGAATTGTTAGTATGCGGGGAATGCATGAAGCTATTAAAACAGGCATGTCAGGAGCGGTGAAAGGTCCTCTTTAAAGAGAGACCCCAGAGTGTCATACACAAATTTTCAGCAAAAGTTGAATATTTTCCTTTGTGGAGGACTTTTCCTCCTATTAAAAATAATGGATCTCAGACGGAAATGGCTAAAACGGATGCAAAATGAACACAACGGATGCTCAAAATAAAGGATCTGTTTTTGGTTTTTTTTTTTTGTTTTTTTTGTTTTGTTTTTGTTCTCTGTTCTTCTGATGGACCTAAACAGTCATGTAAACCTAGCCTAATTTGTGCAAATTGGACTGGAAACAAATTGCAAGACATTTGCTCATCAATGCCTATAACACTTAGGTTTCAGCATTTAATGAATTTAATGCTATATGTATAAGATATAGAACCCTCTTGCTACATGACTGAGAAAACAGTGATGATGCAGAACTCTATGATATGCTTTTGATCATTATAATATGTTTATGCAGGTCGGAAAAAGTTCATGCAAATGGGCAGAAGTCTGGATATGGAAAAGTTCTTACTGTATCTCATAAAGCCAGAAGATTAGAATTATTAATGCATATTTCTTTGTAAGAACTTCCATCTATGACTACGCAGGTAAAATCCGGCTATAATCAGACATCAGATTCTTTGCAGAGTCCTATAACAAGTCTGAAATTGATCCTATCCAATCACCCTGATGATAGACCTATTTGTTTTAAATTACAAATACATGAATACAAAATAAGGCAAGTGCCATCCCGGCTCATTTACAGGCAGCAGGAGCTGCTTTCCTTGTGTGCTAGAATATTGTAATGTTAAATACTGCCGTGGCATTCTACAATACATAGATTTATATGCATGCATTTATAAAGTTTTACCATAAAAAATTTACCTTTATTAACCTGTCTCCTGTTATGCTATTTATTCTACTATAGGTACATCGACAATCTGCAGTTTGCTAAAATATTTTTTTTTTCCTCTAGTCAGTTTCACATGTTTGTAATACAACCACATTTTAGCATCCATATCACAGGCTTAAAACATGTATTCCTTCTGGTTGTACTGAACTGAAAGTTTTCAAAAAGTTCAGTATACGGGCTCATGCACATGGCCGGTGCCCGGCTGTGCCCATATTGTGGACTGCAAACAGTGGGTCTGCAATATACAGGCACGGCCATGTGTACCCTGTGTTCACTTTAATGGGTCCGCAATCTGGAAGGTCCAGTTTGGAACGAAGACTTCTGTGGGATTTCTGTCCCTGCCTCCACACCACAAAAAGTAGTACAATACACTATTCACAATGCGGACGGATTACGGACCCATTCAAGTTGTCTGGATCTGTCTCCAGAATCCGCACGGAGGTTGCCCATGCATTGGGTACTGCATATTGCAAAAGCAACGACCATGTGCATAAGACCTGTGGGAGACTGGGTGTGTGACCACGATATGCGCAATAAAATGTCTTATGGACAGGTGAAACTGGTCTTAAATACAATACTATTGATGAACATCAATACATTTTTTAAAAAGTTAACTTTTTACAAGAAGAAAAAGAAAAAAAGGGCTTATAGGGAAATTCTTGTAGATATAAACAGGTGTAGATGCTAGAGTAAACTCTCTTCTGTCCATGACATCCATCTTCTCTATTTATGGGGTTGTGCTCTGTGTACCACTTGAGCACCGAGACTAACAAGCTGCCAATGTCTGCTTTCACCATGCTTGAAGGTCCATTTTTGTGCTGGAGATGGAAAAGGAAAAATACTAGAGAATAAATAAAGTTTATACTTTTGAATGATTTTTTAAAAAATTATTATTGCAGACACATGTAGAAGAAAATGCCTTTGTGATGTGTCTGATGACAAGGTTATCCACGGTTTCGAATGTTGATCGGGAACAGGCTGTAACTTGGGATCAGTGCAAAATTATTAACACAAGGCATTTACTACTATACCTAACTTTTAATTCATCCCTGTATAAAAATTGCAACATGTGCTCAGATCAACCAGGATAGCAAAAACCCTAATTTGTAAAGGTGTTATCATGGTACTCCAGTGGCATGACAAAACTAAAAAGTTTAGACCTATCTCGCCAGCTCAAATTTTCTATGGCCTTGCAAGATACAAAAAGGTATACATCAGTTTTCCATATTTTACTTAAAACAAAGCATTGAGAAATTCTTAAAATTGCATATAGTCATCTTGAAGTTTCTCAGATTGTCTGAGTTTTACTGTGCAAATATTACCTTTTTTATAAAGTATATTTTTGAAACCACTTTACAAATCATTCAGCAGATAATTTTACCCTACACATTTAATGTCCTGCCTGCATCCCATCCTTGTAGAAAGGGAATTGCAAACATGTCTTTATATAGGCAACAAATACCTTGGTGTTTTGCAAAGTGAAATTATTATAAATGATAGTGCATCAAGTCACATAAGGTTAATATCCCTATTGTGTTGGCCTGACCCCCAAAGTAAAGCTTCTGTCTCTTGTTTGGGGAATATGGTTATAAGCCTCAGGCCATAACAAAGTGATAGATTAAACCTGCCTCAGGCAATGGCAGATTGTGGATTTGACCTGAAGTGCCAGTATGTATAAAATAGAAAACTGGGACAATTGAAGTTAAGTTCACCCAGCCCTTTTAATCCTCACAATCTATCTTTCTCAATGTGAAATACTGCAAGACAAATTTTCATGAAAGTCTGTATTATAAACCAGTTGGCTGAACGCAGACAATTCACTATTTCAACCATTTTTTGCTTCCATCAGATATGAAACTCTCTTTTATATGACAATTGATATTCTGTTAAATCATAAGATCTTATACATATTAAGGCCTCTTTCACACGAACGTTGTTTTTGCGGGCTCCGATCCGCATTTTTCACATGAAAAATGCGGACCCATTCATTTCTATGGGCCCGCAAAAAATGGGAACAGCACACCGTGTGCTGTCCGCATCCGTTGCTCCGTTCCGTGGCCCGCAAAAAAAAATAGAGCATGTCCTATTCTTGTCCGCTTTGCGGACAAGGATAGGCAATGTTACAGTGGATCCGCAAAAAATACGGATGCCATACGGACGCCATCCGTTTTTTTTGCGGATCCGCAATTTGCGGACCGCAAAACACAACGTTCGTGTGAAAGAGGCCTAAGGCAAATAAAAGCTGCTTATACAGGAGTGCAGTGGAGACAGGGTTTTGGCAAGATGTACCATATGCTTTTGAAGAGGTTATCAGGTTATCAGGTTGCTTTGAACGTTTAAGGCCTCGTCCACATTTACGTTTTTCACTGACGTGTGCTGTCCGCATTTTTCACGGACAGCACATGTACCCATTGATTTAAATGTATCCGTTCACATTTCAGCATTTTTCTACTGACCGTGGGTCAGTAAAAAAATCACAGGGACATGCACTACTTTGATCCGTGATGCGGACCAAGCACGCCCATTGAAGTCTATGGGTCCGTGAAAATCACTGACACACATCCGTGTTGTGTCCGTGATGCGTCCGTTTTTCACTGATGACTAATAGGAGCTTCTTTGGAAATAATTTTTCAGCTGAGCAACGTCAGTGAATTACGGATGCCACACGGATGGTAAAAACGGACACACGGACCAACCACGGATCCTTCACGGACAGCTTCACGGATGACTTACGTATGCTTTTTTTCACGGATGTGTCACTGACACGGAAATGTGGACGAGGCCTAACTGGTACAAAAGGGTCTGATATACTGGGAAACAACAAGATGATACATTTTAATAGACAGTCTGTCACTGTTAGGCCCTTTTCAAACGTGCGAGTTTTCCGCACAGATGCAATGCGTGAAGTGAACGCATAGCACCTGCACTAAATCCTGACCCATTCATTTCAACGGATCTGTGCACATAAACGTTATTTTTCACGCATTATTTCTGCATTGCATGAGAATCGCAGCATGTTCTATATTCTACATTTTTCACGCAGCCCTAGCCCGATAGAAGTAAATGGGGCTTCAGTGAAAAACACATTGCATCCGGAAGCAAGTCCGGCTGCAGTGCGTTTTTCACTGATGGTTGCTAAGAGATGTTGTTTGTAAACCTTCAGTTTTTTATCACGCGTGTGAAACATGCATTGCGCCCGCGTGGAAAAAAATGAATGCAATCACAGTCAAAACTGATTGAACTCTTAGCAACCATCAGTGAAAAACACATCGCATCCGGACAATGCGGTTTTCACTGAAGCCCTATTCAATTCTATGAGGCCATGGCTGCATAAAAAAGGCTGAATATAGAACATGCTGCATTTTTAACGCAACACAGAACTGATGCGTAAAAAACGCTCACATACGCAGATCCATTAAAATGAATGGGTCAGGATTCAGTGCGGGTGCAATGCGTTCACGTCACTCATTACATCCGTGTGGTAAACTCGCTTGTGTGAAAGGGGCATTACAGTGATAGGCTAAATTGCATTGATATACAATGTATAGCAATGCATAAAAAACAATTAAGTGATTGCATTGTAATATCCCCTAGTTGGCCTAAAAAAAATATTCATTAAGACCTGATGCACACAGTAAAATCGTGGATCCGCAAAACATGGATCCCTGCCGTGTGCATGCTGCCATTTTCTTTTTCACTTCAATAGAAATGTCTTATTCTTGTCCACAAAACAGACAGTATTAGACATGTTCTTTTTGTGGGGCTGTGAAATGAATGACTACCACATCTGATCTACAAATAATGTGGATTGGATGCGGACCAAACATATGGCCATGTGCATGAGCCGTAAAGGTTAATAAAGTGTACTGAGGAAAAAACTGAACACAATAAAGTAAATAAAGTAAAAAAAAAATTTCAATAAAAAGTGGTTTTATTTTGTAAAACTGGCCAAAAAAACCCATACTCATATACTTATATGACATTGTTGTTTTAATCACAACTAGAGTTGATCGAACATGCTCGTAACGAGCACTGTAGTGCTCGGATCCCCTGTGCTCGCATGCCCACAGGCATCCGGATCCGTCCTCACCTGACTGTAAGTCAATGGGGGCGGATCCGTCCCCACTGACTTACAGTCGGGTAAGGAGGACGGATCCGTTTGGTGTCACACACTAGTGTGTGATACCAAACGGATCCGTGCCCATTGACTTACAGACAGGTGAGGACGGATCCGGATGGCTGCGCAGCGGAGAGCAGGGGATCCGAGCAGTACAGTGCTCGTTACGAGCACATTCGATCAGCTCTAATCACAACCCATTTTATAAATGTAAAGTTAATAATGAAATAGCTTTTTCTCCCCTCCCCCCAAAAAAAAAAAAAAGTTAAAGGAGTATTCCAGCCATGAGAAATTATCCTCTATCCACAGGAAAGGGGATAACTAATAAATTGGCAAGTACCCTACCACAGGGACCACAATCAATCACAAGAACAGAGAGACTAGGATCCCTGAAATTGTTTGGCAGGTCAGACATTCACATTGTTCTCCTACTTGGCTGTCTCCAGAACCCCCAAAGAGATGAACAGAGTTTTAAACATAAACATATACTTACTTCTTATTCCCACACTCTTCTTGACACCATTACAATAAAATGTATTTTAATTTAATCGTCTTTTAATTTTAACAGTGTACTCCTTAAAATACATTTTTAAAGAAAGATGGCAAAACTGCATTCTTCCATATAAACAAAATATTACCATATATTTATAAGAAATGATGCTCAAAGAAATGACTCATCCTGTAAAAAAAAAACCCCAAATGGTGCTTAAGTCAAAAATTGTTTTGTTCTTTAAGGGGTTTAAAGTAGCTGTAAGCTGAGAAGTTGCATGCTGAGCATGGTAGAAGTAGAAATAAAGAACATTTATGGGTGATGAACATAACACTGCTGGTCAGTGAAGGGTGAGAAATGTAATCGGTGAGAAAGGTTTATGGCTACAGAAAAAAAGATACTGTATTTAGTTGGTCAGTTCAAATTCAGGCTATGTTTTATTGATGATTTCACACAGCAGCCTGTTGTCAAATTGAGTTTTCTGATGTGACCTCTAAGGGCTAACAAACGCAATTCAGGTACAAAAAAAAGTTTGGCAAGTGATTTGATTTGCTATTGTCACACTTTTTTATTTTGTGCAATGTATGATTATATTTTGTAACAAATTCAGCCGTACTCATTCATTAATATACAAACTAAAATATGTGATAATTATGCAAATGTATTCATATCTATATATTTGTTCAAACAAATAAATTGCAGCTAAAAATGAAGCAGATGTAACAAAGTATGCAAATCCATATGTACCTAAATTATGTACGTAGAATGTCATATATAAAGTAATATATATTTGACCTTTTTATCCCCTACCACTTCCAAAGCCACTGATATGACCTTCTCCAACAATGCATCCATGATGTCATCTTCTTGGCTGCAGCATGATGTGTCTGTTTACTCCAGAAACCACAGCAGCCAATTAGTGGCCTTAGATTAGACCACTGAGGCCAGTGGTTGGCAGCAAGCGTCACATGATAAGGCAACTTTCAGCCCAAAAAAGCCTTGCAGGCAGTATTGGAGCAGTAGCGATGGAAATAGAGGAGCATGAAATATTTAATTGTATATTCTGTATAGTGACCAGCCATCTCCTATTACAATGAGTTTGGTGCTTTATAAGGAGAGCTGAGATCTGCAATCATTTAGAACAAAACTGTAATGCCATGCCATTGAAAAGCACAAAACTCACATTTCCAAACTCCTTAAGGAGCAGTTTCTATTTAACCAAACGCCAGATGTTTCCCCACAGACTTTATTGGACGCTCACAAAGTGTTTATACAGTGACACTTTATCGGCTTAGGTACTCATGTTAAGTAGATGGCTATGGCCCACCTGACCAACCTAATGGCCCAAATCCACACTCTAAAAAAAGCCTACAAACAATCCTTTGATGCCCAACAACTGGCCACCCTGACTTAGCTTAGGACAGAATTAAAAAAAACATGATATTTTTTTCTTCTGCAAAGTACTTCCTGTCATCTAAACAGAAATTCTTTGTACGTGGTAACAAGGCCTCTAAGTTCATGATGAACAGAATAAAGAAGTGTAGACAATACAATTTTGTCCCCTTCCCCATCTCTCGGCAAGAACAGCGTCTGTTTTAGTCTCTTTATAATTTGCAACCTGACTCCCCTAACTCCCCGACTTATGGACCAATATTTGCTTACCTGCCCTATCCCCTGCTCAAAGAGAAGCTTTATCTAAACCTTTAACATTAGTAGAATTTGTTTTTCCTATTAAATGCACACCAAGAGGCAAATGTCCATATGGCCTACCCATCATTTATTACTCCACATTTAAAGAGGTTCTGCTACCTCATCTCCTTCATGCACACAACCTTCATTACGGAATGTGGCCTTGTCTGTAGATATGACACTTGCCCAAATTTCCCTTATGCAAAGAGGGAAAAGGCCCCTCCTTATGTGCTAATTACTGCCCCATATCCCTGTTAACATAGACCTCAAGCTGCCAGCTAAAATGTTAGCAATAGAGATGAGCGAGCATACTCGTCCGAGCTTGGTGCTCGTTCGAGTATTAGGGTACTCGTAAGTGCTCGCTGCTCGGACGAGTATCTCGCCATGCTCGAGGAAATGGCAACTTCCGCATCGTGCTTTTTTGGCGCCTATAAAGTCAGCCAATCACAAGCCAGGAGACTCTGCGGTACACCCAGCATCACGTGGGGCCCTTACATGTCGATAGCAGGGGTTGGCTGGCCTGATCAGGTGACCCTGGAACATACTAGTGACTGGCCGCGGTGCTCGGCTCACATGCCGTCTGGATGTCGTTAGGGATAGAGCTGCTGCGTTTCAGGGAGAGTGTTAGGGCCTGCATTTAGTTCTCTGTTAGGCAGGAATCACCCACAAAGAACCCAACAGCCCTTCTAAGGGCTACAAGAAAATTTTTTTTGTCTCCTGGCTTGGCTGGCTGGCTGGCACTAGTAGTGCAGCTATCGCCATATATAACCCCCTTTTTTTTTAATGTTATATCTCAGTGATACAAATCCATTGCACACAGCAGTGTGGAACCATTCTGTGTGTCACAGTTCAGTACACTCACTATTTTCTGTCCAGGTGACACTTTCTGTACGTCACTTAATACAACCAGGTCTTTTGCTGCCTGTAACGTGTATAGCTTGATCCCAAAAATCTCTGTGCGAAATTTGTCTGGGTCGCAGTCTAAATAGCCACTCTCAGTAGGGTGTCAGTTAGCTCTACGATAGTTTCTGCACGTCACGTTCCAAAAAAAACAAAAATCCCAAAAAATAAATAAAAAAAAAATATTTTTTTTGTTGTTTTAGCTCAGTGATACAAATCCATTTCACACAGCTGCGTGGAACCTTTCTGTGTGTCACAGTTCACCACACTCACTCCAATCCGTATTTTCTGTCCAGGTGACACTTTCTGTACGTCACTGAATACAACCAAGTCTTTTGCTGCAACGTATATAGCTTGATCCCAAAAATCTCTGTGCGACATTTGTCTGGGTCGAAGTCTAAATAGCCACCATTAACAGGGTGTGAGTTAGGTCTACGATAGTTCCTGCAAGTCACGTTCCCAAAAAAACAAAACTAAAAAAAATAAATATAAAAAAAATATATTAAAAAAATTTGTTTTTTTTATGTTTTAGCTCAGTGATACAAATCCATTTCACACAGCTGCGTGGAACCTTTCTGTGTGTCACAGTTCAGCACACTCACTCGAATCCGTATTTTCTGTCCAGGTGACACTTTCTTTACGTCACTTAATTAAACCAGAATGAACAAGTTTGTGGGTTTCAGTACACCAGGCCCATTATTTTTTTTTTTTATATATATATATATATATTATACACTTATATACAGAAAATGTTGAACCCCAGGACTAAGGGTCGAGGGCGTGGGCGTGGGCATTCAATTACTGCAGGAGGCAGAGGCCGTGGTCCTGGGCAGGGTGAGACAGTACCTGCTGATGAGGGAGCTGTGGAACGCCGCAGAGCTACACTCCCTAGCTTCATGTCTCAACTTACAGGGACACGTGGTAGAGGACTGTTGAAACCACAACAGTGCGAACAGCTGATCTCGTGGATTGCGGATAATGCTTCAAGTAATTTGTCCACCAGTCAGTCTTCCACGCAGTCCACCCACATTACCCAAGGGAGCACTCCTCTGGCTCCTCCACCTCAACCTCCTTCCCCCCAGTCTGCCCCCTCCCAGGAAAATTTGGAATGCGAGCCGGCATACTCTCAGGAACTGTTTTCTGGACCCTTCCCAGAGTCACAAACCACTTCTCAGGTTGCTGCTGACCTCGTTCCCGATGAGCAAGTTTTCCAACTGTCGCAGTCTGTGGGTGATGATGATGATGATGATGACAATGTTGAGTTAGTGGAAGAAGTTTGTAAAGAGGTGTCAGACGATGAGGAGACACGGTTGTCAGACAGTGGTGAAGTTGTTGTTAGGGGAGGAATTCCGAGGGGGGAGCAGACTGAGGAATCGGAGGATGACAAGGTGACTGACCCAAGCTGGGTTGATATGCCGAGTGAAGACAGTGCTTCTGAGGCGGAGGTGAGTGCTGCACCAGAACAGGTTGTAAGAGGCAGTGGTGTGGCCAGAGGGAGAAGCAGGGCCAGAGCTGGTGCATCAGCATCAACTGTTTCACGTTGTGAAGCTCCCGTGGGGATGCCTAGATGTTCGCAAGTCTGGAGGTTCTTTAAAGAAAGTGAGGATGACCGACGGACTGTGGTGTGCAACCTGTGCCACACCAGGATCAGCAGGGGTGCCACCACTACTAGCCTAACCACCACCAGCATGCGCAGGCATATGAGTGCTAAACACCCCACACAATGGAACCAAGGCCATTCACCACCTCCTGCGGGTCACACCACTGCTCCTTCCCCTGTGTCACTCGCTGCCTCTGCTAGTCAACCCCCTGCGTCACTCGCTGCCTCTGCTAGTCAACCCCCTGCCCAGGACCCCAGCACGAGCGCCTCCCGCCGGAAAACCACACCTTCGCCTCCACGATCCTCTACAGTGTCCACCAACGTGTTCCAGCGCAGCGTTCAGCTGTCTTTACAGCAGACGCTGAAGCGCAAGAGGAAATACAGTTCCACCCACCCACATGCCGAAGCCCTCAACGTCCACATCTCCAAATTGCTTAGCCTGGAGATGCTGCCCTATATATTACCATCCGTAGGCACGGCGCCCTCAGTCGGTAGCTCTAGGCGCAGCAGCAGTGCCGTGGGTAAGCGCCAGCAGGCGGTGCTCAAACTGCTGAGCTTAGGTGACAAAAGGCACACCGCCCAAGAGCTGTTACAGGGCATCACGGCGCAGACCGATCTGTGGCTGGCACCGCTGAACCTCAAGCCAGGCATGGTTGTGTGTGACAACGGGCGTAACCTGGTGGCGGCTCTGCAACTCGGCAGACTGACACATGTGCCATGCCTGGCTCACGTGTTCAATCTAATAGTTCAGCGGTTCCTCAAGACATACCCCAATCTGTCTGATTTGCTCACCTCGGTGTGCCGCATCTGTGTGCATTTCCACAAGTCGACCACAGATGCTGCCACTCTCAGGGCAGCGCAGCGCCGCCTACAACTGCCCGCTCACCGACTGTTGTGCGACGTGCCCACGAGATGGAATTCCACATTAAACATGTTATCCAGAGTTTACCAGCAGCGCAGAGCGATTGTAGACTGACAGATGTCAACTTCCACCAGAACTGGTAGTCAGGTCAGTCAGATTCCTCAAGTCTACAATGAGGAGTGGACGTGGATGTCTGATATCTGCCAGGTGATGAGCAACTTTGAGGAGTCAACACAGATGGTCAGCGGCGATGCCGCCATTGTCATTCTCACCATCCCGCTGCTCTGCCTGTTGAAAAACTCACTGCTCAGCATCAAGTCGGATGCTTTGCGCTTGTCACAAGAGACGGTGGAGGAAGATACGTCGCTTGATAGCCAGAGCACCCACTGGTCTGTTTCTCAGCGCGTATCGGAGGAGGGGGATGAGGATGAGGAGGAAGAGGAGGAAGAGGAGGAGAATGTCGGCGAGACAGTAGAGGGTACCAGTGCTTAGTCCTTAACTCTTGAGCGTGTATGCGCTGAAGAGGAGGACTTGGAGGAGGAGGAGGAGGAGGAAATGGAGAGTCAGGCCAGTGAGGAGAGGGAATTCTTGCGTATTGGGACTCTGGCGCACATGGCAGACTTCATGTTAGGCTGCCAATCCCGTGACCCTCGCGTTAGAAGAATTTTTTCAAACACCGATTACTGGGTGTTCACTCTCCTGGACCCACGGTACAAGCAGAACCTTTCCACTCTCATCCCTGCAGAGGAAAGGAGTATGAGAGTGAATAGATATCAACAGGCCCTGGTGCACAAGCTGAAACAATTCTTCCCATCTGACGCCGCTAGAGGCAGAGGGCATGGTTCTGTGGGCCAAGTAGCGGGGGAGAGGAGGCGAGCAGGCAGCTTGTCCAGCACTGGCAGGGGAACACTCTCCAAGGCCTTTGCCACTTTTATGTCACCCCAGCAAGACACTGTCACCTGTCCCCAGTCTAGGCAGAGTAGGGGGGAGCTGTACAGAAAGATGGTGAGGGAATACCTAGCTGACCATACCAACGTCCTGCGTGATCACTCTGCTCCATACAACTACTCGGTTTCAAAGCTGGACACGTGGCCTGAACTGGCGCTGTACGCCTTGGAGGTGCTGGCCTGCCCTGCCGCTAGCATGCTGTCAGAGCGGGTATTCAGTGCAGCTGGTGGCGTCATCACCTATAAGCGTACACGCCTGTCAACTGACAGCGCTGACAGCGCTGACAGGCTGACGCTTATTAAAATGAACAAAGCCTGGATTTCACCGGAATTCAAATCTCCTCCGAGGGAAAGCAGCTAAAGATTCCTCTTCTCTACTCCTCCTACTCCTCCTCCTCCTCCATATCGTCTTTGTCTAGCGCTGACCAAAAAAACGCCATTTTTCAGAGGTCCAACTGGCACTCTTTTACCACAATTTTTCAGGAGGACCCCCTACAGGCCATCTCTTCAAACAATTTTTCCGGAGGTCCACCTACAGGCCCTCTGTCAAAACAATTTTTCCGGAGGTCCACCTACAGGCCCTCTGTCCAAACAATTTTTCGGGAGGTCCACCTACAGGCCCTCTGTCCAAACAATTTTTCCGGAGGTCCACTTACAGGCCCTCTGTCCAAACAATTTTTCCGGAGGTCCACCTACAGGTCCTCTGTCAAAACAATTTTTCCGGAGGTCCACCTACAGGCCCTCTGTCCAAACAATTTTTCGGGAGGTCCACCTACAGGCCCTCTGTCCAAACAATTTTTCGGGAGGTCCACCTACAGGCCCTCTGTCCAAACAATTTTTCCGGAGGTCCACTTACAGGCCCTCTCTCCAAACAATTTTTCCAGAGGTCCACCTACAGGCCCTCTCTTCAAACAATTTTTCCGGAGGTCCACCTACAGGCCTTCTCTTCAAACATCTTTTCCGGAGGTCCACCTACAGGCCCTCTCGCCAAACAATTTTTCCGCAGGTCCACCTACAGGCCCTCTCTCCAAACAATTTTTCCGGAGGTCCACCTACAGGCCCTCTCTCCAGTTCCAGTTTCCAGTTTTATTTGCGCAAACTGCGTAAATTTTATTTTTGGGATAGGTGTGAAAAATAATATTACCTGCGTATCTATATTGCCCAACATTGTATACGGTAGCAACAAGAAGACCAAACACATGCTGCCCACAGGGTTCTGCAAATTCCTGGTCCACAATGTCAAGGAGCTCGAGGTTCTGTTGATGAGCAACAAGTCCTTCTGTGCAGAAATCGCCCACAACGTCTCCATCTAAGAACCTAAAGACCATTGTGGAGAGAGCAGCACAGCTCGCCATCAAAGTGACGAACCCCAACGCCAGACTGCGCAGCGAAGATAACGAATAAATATCTCTGTGGTTATTTGTGCTAAATAAAAGTTAAATAAACACAAAAAAAAAATTGATCTGTTCCTGTGCCTGATCCACCCAAGTTGAATCTGTCCCATCATGAGAAAGTCCCCCCAAGGAGTCCCCACTGTAACTTGCTTCCCATACAACTACCTCACCCCCCAACACCTGTGTCTCGCCATTGTCCACCACCTCCTCAGACAACACTGGTAAATCCCCACTGTCAGCACACGGAGACTGCAAAAGGTCTTGCGAATTGGGGCAGAGAATGTTCTGGGTTAGCACATCAGAGAAGGGGGACTATGGGGTTCTAGGGAATATGTGACCACTTGCAATCTCCATCTAAAAAGTCATGCCACACTTGATCGAGCTCATAATTGACAATTGTACCGGTTGATGCTAAATTTTTAAGTTGGGGTCCTGTGTCGTCATTCTAACTACATCCGGCTGTTGTCACCACCACACACGCTAGCCCAGGGGGCACTCCTCTGGCTCTTCCAGCTCAACCTCCTTCCCCCAGCCTGCCCCCCCCCCACCTACAGGCCCTCTCTCCAAACTATTTACGTCTTTTTCCTATCTTTCTCTCTCTCCAAGCTATTTTTCCGGATAGCTGCCATATACGGTATTAAACTGAGTAGTATACATAGAACACATACCACACTTGATCTAGAACGTCACTTTTAAAAATACGGCATTTTCCTCTCTTTCTCTCATTTGTCTGGGTTGCAATTAAGCAGACCACGTCTGCCTAATCTAATAGTTTCCGTGTAATTGCTCCATACTGCACGTCTTTTTCCTCTCTTTCTCTCTCTCCAAACTATTTTTCCGGATAGTTGCCGTATACGGTATTAAACTCAGAAGAATACATACCGTACCGGTTGATGCTACAGTTTTTCCAAATCCATCCGGCTGTTGTCACCACCACACACGCTAGCCCAGGGGGCACTCCTCTGGCTCTTCCAGCCCAACCTCCTTCCCCCCAGCCTGCCCCCCACCTACAGGCCCTTTCTCCAAACAATTTACCCGGATAGGGGACGTATTAGATATTGTACTGATGTTTTTTTTGGTTCTTCTTTTAATTGCCTCCTGACCTGTGATAGGCAGAGCATGGACACGTCCCCTTAGCTGCAGTAGGAAAGACACTCCCCTGGCCAGAGCAAGCTCTTTTTCCTTTTCCGTGGTCGAAAAATCCATGAAATATATGGTCCCAAGATAGGGGATGTATACGGTATTAAACTGAGAAGAATACATACCGTACCGGCTGATGCTAGAGTTTTTCCAAATCCATCCGGCTGTTGTCACCACCACACACGCTAGCCCAGAGGGCACTCCTCTGGCTCTTCCAGCGAAACCTCCTTCCCCCCAGCCTGCCCCCCACCTACAGGCCCTCTCTCCAAACAATTTACCCGGATAGGGGACGTATTAGATATTGTACTGATGTTTTTTTTGGTTCTTCTTTTAATTGCCTCCTGACCTGTGATAGGCAGAGCATGGACACGTCCCCTTAGCTGCAGTAGGAAAGACACTCCCCTGGCCAGAGCAAGCTCTTTTTCCTTTTCCGTGGTCGAAAAATCCATGAAATATATGGTCCCAAGATAGGGGATGTATACGGTATTAAACTGAGAAGAATACATACCGTACCGGCTGATGCTAGAGTTTTTCCAAATCCATTCGGCTGTTGTCACCACCACACACGCTCGCCCAGGGGGCACTCCTCTGGCTCTTCCAGCTAAACCTCCTTCCCCACAGCCTTCCCCCCACCTACAGGCCTTCTCTCCAAACAATTTACCCGGATAGGGGACGTATTAGATATTGTACTGATGTTTTTTTTGGTTCTTCTTTTAATTGCCTCCTGACCTGTGATAGGCAGAGCATGGACACGTCCCCTTAGCTGCAGTAGGAAAGACACTCCCCTGGCCAGAGCAAGCTCTTTTTCCTTTTCCGTGGTCGAAAAATCCATGAAATATATGGTCCCAAGATAGGGGACGTATACGATTTTAAACTGAGAAGAATCGATACCACACATGCCCCACATGCACCCGAGCATCGGGAAAAGTTTGACTCGAATAACGAGCACCCAAGCATTTTAGTGCTCGCTCATCTCTAGTTAGCAACAAGATTGCAATCTTTTCT
The DNA here is from genome assembly GCA_900303285.1 of Rhinella marina. Classification (NCBI taxonomy): domain Eukaryota; kingdom Metazoa; phylum Chordata; class Amphibia; order Anura; family Bufonidae; genus Rhinella; species Rhinella marina. The sequence goes on along the minus strand of ONZH01010188.1, from coordinate 779 downwards.
GCTGGGCTTGATCCATCCTGACCAGGTGGGCTTTGATCGGGGGAGGGGAAATATAATACCACCAAAGTTTTAGAAGCCCTGTTCTATGCCTTACATAAACACACATCACTGGTTCTTCTCAGCACTAATGCCAGGAAGGCCTTTGACAGGGTCGATTGGCTATTTATCAGAAAAGTTATGCAAAAATTTCAGATCCCCATTAGTGTTAATCGAGCACCAAGTGCTCGGGTGCTCTGGTGCTCGGGTAGAACACTTGGTGATGCTCGAGTGCGCTACAGAGCACCGAAGCACAATGGAAGTCTATGGGAGAACCAGAGCATTAAACCACGCACCCACTGCTCTGAAGAGGGGAGGGTGTCTGGTTCACAGGAAAAGGTCAGAAAATGATGGAAACACCACTGAAATGGTTTGGGAACAGCATGGGGAGGATGTCTGGATGCATCTTGAACTCCCAAGTTGCTACTGTGAATTATGTTGTCCGAGTATTACGCCGCTTTTACAGAATGACAATAATACGCACAAAACCGAAGATAAAATCAATTATAGAGGAAAAATTGTTAGGAAACATTTCTTCCTGTATATTTACTTGTATATAAAGTGCAAGTGCTGCCAAAAATTACAAGGAAGAGGCACTCCGATACAACCTGTATATCACATAAAGGAGGGCCTTATTCATATTGTGGTACAATTGTTCAGGTAGTGGGACTCCAACACTCATAAAGCCTATGCACTGTGAAAGGGCTGTCAAAAATTACAAGGAACAGGCAACTCCAAATACA
>ONZH01010187.1:0-37770 GCA_900303285.1 Rhinella marina | reverse complement strand
CCTATGCCGACTAAAGATAAAAAAGGAAGTCCTTAGTTACACATATTTGCAAATGCGTGATTATGCCCACTCACCAAACTTCACGGTAACTTCCTGTGGAGTGGGTCCCTACACTCATCTATGCCTCTGTTCAGACTAAATCTTATCTTTAGTCGGCATAGCGCCACATATATCCAGAAATCCTTACTTTTACTCCTATTGCTTATTACATGTTGTGCAACCTATATATCCATATATCTTTGTATTTCTATAATTTTGCTTTATGGATATTGCACTTATGAAAATATATATATATTTATCGCTGGTCCGAATTTTCTATTGTTATATATAATGGGCCCCGCAAACCCTTTTGGACTTAGCGACGCCCATTCACCCAGGACTTCCTGATAGGATTTCTATTTAGCTGGTTCCACACGCCCTGAATAATGGAGACTTGGATTTAGTCTGAACAGAGGCATAGATGAGTGTAGGGACCCACTCCACAGGAAGTTACCGTGAAGTTTGGTGAGTGGGCATAATCACGCATTTGCAAATATGTGTAACTAAGGACTTCCTTTTTTATCTTTAGTCGGCATAGCGCCACATATATCCAGATTTACTTTTACTCCTATTGCTTATTACATGTTGTGCAACTATATATCCATATATCTTTGTATTTCTATAATTTTGCTTTATGGATATGCACTTATGAAAATATATATATATTTATCGCTGGTCCGAATTTTCTATTGTTATATATAATGGGCCCCGCAAACCCTTTTGGACTTAGCGACGCCCATTCACCCAGGACTTCCTGATAGGATTTCTATTTAGCTGGTTCCACACGCCCTGAATAATGGAGACTTGGATTTAGTCTGAACAGAGGCATAGATGAGTGTAGGGACCCACTCCACAGGAAGTTACCGTGAAGTTTGGTGAGTGGGCATAATCACGCATTTGCAAATATGTGTAACTAAGGACTTCCTTTTTATCTTTAGTCGGCATAGCGCCACATATATCCAGATTTACTTTTACTCCTATTGCTTATTACATGTTGTGCAACTATATATCCATATATCTTTGTATTTCTATAATTTTGCTTTATGGATATGCACTTATGAAAATATATATATATTTATCGCTGGTCCGAATTTTCTATTGTTATATATAATGGGCCCCGCAAACCCTTTGGACTTAGCGACGCCCATTCACCCAGGACTTCCTGATAGGATTTCTATTTAGCTGGTTCCACACGCCCTGAATAATGGAGACTTGGATTTAGTCTGAACAGAGGCATAGATGAGTGTAGGGACCCACTCCACAGGAAGTTACCGTGAAGTTTGGTGAGTGGGCATAATCACGCATTTGCAAATATGTGTAACTAAGGACTTCCTTTTTTATCTTTAGTCGGCATAGCGCCACATATATCCAGATTTACTTTTACTCCTATTGCTTATTACATGTTGTGCAACTATATATCCATATATCTTTGTATTTCTATAATTTTGCTTTATGGATATGCACTTATGAAAATATATATATATTTTTCGCTGGTCCGAATTTTCTATTGTTATATATAATGGGCCCCGCAAACCCTTTTGGACTTAGCGACGCCCATTCACCCAGGACTTCCTGATAGGATTTCTATTTAGCTGGTTCCACACGCCCTGAATAATGGAGACTTGGATTTAGTCTGAACAGAGGCATAGATGAGTGTAGGGACCCACTCCACAGGAAGTTACCGTGAAGTTTGGTGAGTGGGCATAATCACGCATTTGCAAATATATGTAACTAAGGACTTCCTTTTTTATCTTTAGTCGGCATAGCGCCACATATATCCAGATTTACTTTTACTCCTATTGCTTATTACATGTTGTGCAACTATATATCCATATATCTTTGTATTTCTATAATTTTGCTTTATGGATATGCACTTATGAAAATATATATATATTTATCGCTGGTCCGAATTTTCTATTGTTATATATAATGGGCCCCGCAAACCCTTTTGGACTTAGCGACGCCCATTCACCCAGGACTTCCTGATAGGATTTCTATTTAGCTGGTTCCACACGCCCTGAATAATGGAGACTTGGATTTAGTCTGAACAGAGGCATAGATGAGTGTAGGGACCCACTCCACAGGAAGTTACCGTGAAGTTTGGTGAGTGGGCATAATCACGCATTTGCAAATATGTGTAACTAAGGACTTCCTTTTTTATCTTTAGTCGGCATAGCGCCACATATATCCAGATTTACTTTTACTCCTATTGCTTATTACATGTTGTGCAACTATATATCCATATATCTTTGTATTTCTATAATTTTGCTTTATGGATATGCACTTATGAAAATATATATATATTTATCGCTGGTCCGAATTTTCTATTGTTATATATAATGGGCCCCGCAAACCCTTTTGACTTAGCGACGCCCATTCACCCAGGACTTCCTGATAGGATTTCTATTTAGCTGGTTCCACACGCCCTGAATAATGGAGACTTGGATTTAGTCTGAACAGAGGCATAGATGAGTGTAGGGACCCACTCCACAGGAAGTTACCGTGAAGTTTGGTGAGTGGGCATAATCACGCATTTGCAAATATGTGTAACTAAGGACTTCCTTTTTATCTTTAGTCGGCATAGCGCCACATATATCCAGATTTACTTTTACTCCTATTGCTTATTACATGTTGTGCAACTATATATCCATATATCTTTGTATTTCTATAATTTTGCTTTATGGATATGCACTTATGAAATATATATATATTTATCGCTGGTCCGAATTTTCTATTGTTATATATAATGGGCCCCGCAAACCCTTTTGGACTTAGCGACGCCCATTCACCCAGGACTTCCTGATAGGATTTCTATTTAGCTGGTTCCACACGCCCTGAATAATGGAGACTTGGATTTAGTCTGAACAGAGGCATAGATGAGTGTAGGGACCCACTCCACAGGAAGTTACCGTGAAGTTTGGTGAGTGGGCATAATCACGCATTTGCAAATATGTGTAACTAAGGACTTCCTTTTTTATCTTTAGTCGGCATAGCGCCACATATATCCAGATTTACTTTTACTCCTATTGCTTATTACATGTTGTGCAACTATATATCCATATATCTTTGTATTTCTATAATTTTGCTTTATGGATATGCACTTATGAAAATATATATATATTTATCGCTGGTCCGAATTTTCTATTGTTACCCCCTGATGCATGGTGCCCAAGAGTTTCTTCCTCCTCCTCAGCCGCCTCATCCTCCTCAGTTCCGCGCTGCGAAACTGACAACAGGGTGCTCTCAATGTCACTGTCTTCCCCCACCTCCTGTGACATTGCTGAATCCTCAGATCTTAGGTTCCGCAAGGAGTTCTGGATGAGGCACAACAGAGGGATGGTGACACTGATGATGTGTGCATCACCACTAACCATCTCTGTTGCCTCCTCAAAGGGACCTAAGACCTTGCAGATGCCAGCCATCCACGTCCACTCCTCAGCATAGACATGAGGAAGCTGACTGGCCTGACTACCACCTCGGGGGATCAGCTGGCAGTCTACAACTGCCCTGCGCTGTTGGTACACCCTGGCTAGCATGTGTAACATCGAATTCCAACGCGTGGGAACATCACACAGCAGCCGGTGAACAGGGAGTTGTAGCCGCCCTTGCACAGTCCTGAGGGTCGCGGCATCGGTGGTGGACTTGCGAAAATGGGCGCATATGCGCCGCACCTTGGTGAGCAACTCACTCAACTGGGGGTAGGTCTTGAGGAAACGCTGGACCACCAAGTTGAGCACGTGGGCCATGCAGGGCACGTGAGTCAGCCCACCAAGATGCAGAGGCGCCACCAGGTTACGCCCTTTATCGCAGACCACCATTCCTGGCTGAAGGTTCAGCGGCGCCAACCACGCATTGGTCTGCCCCCTGATGCCCTGTAAGAGCTCTTCTGCCGTGTGCCTCTTATCCCCCAGGCTCAGCAGTTTCAGGACTGCCTGCTGCCGCTTCCCTACCACAGTGCTGAAACTGCTGGCCATCGAGGAAGCGAGACATGCCGATTGGGGCATCACTGCCACTTTGGAGGAGGAGGAGGTGGTGGTGGAGGAGGAGGTGGAGGCATAATGTGCCGGAGACACACAGACGGAACTATGTCCCGCAATTCGTGGTGTGGGTAGCACATGTGCAGCCCCACGATCGGTCTTTGCCCCAGCCTCCACCAGATTGACCCAATGTGCCATGAGGGAGATGTAATGTCCCTGGCCACCGGTACTCGTCCACGTATCTGTGGTCATGTGGACTTTACCACAAACCACGTTTTTGAGAGCGTGGGCGATGTTCTCAGACACATGCCGGTGCAGGGCGGGGACGGCACATCGGGCAAAATAGTGTCGGCTGGGGACAGAGTAACGGGGGCTGCCGCCTCCATAAGGTTGCGGAAGGATTCTGTATCCACAATCCTGTACGGCAACATTTCCAAACTAATCAGCTTGGTGATTTGCACATTTAGAGCTTGCGCATGGGGGTGGGTGGCTGCGTACTTGCGCTTGCATTCAAATGTCTGCGGTAGAGACAGTTGAACGCCGCACTGGGACACATGAGTGGAGGAGAGGGAGGGAGATGGAGCTGAAGGGGTCCTTTCGGGGCTGGAGGCTGCAACGTCCTGGCTTGGACGAGACACAGTTGCTGGACTAACTGTGTCAACGTCATCACCAGCTGACAGAAGTGCAAACCATTTGGTGGGGTGTTTTCGCTCCAAATGTTTGCGCAGGCTACTAGTGGTCAGGTTGTTGCGTTTTGAACCCCTGCTCATTGACGTGTGGCACAGCTTGCACACCGCCAAACGAGGATTGGCCTCATCATCCTTAAAGTACTCCCAAACTAAGGAGTGGCGAATAGTACGGGCTGGAGCGTGACCTGTAGGAGCACTTGGTGAAGTAGTGACTCAGCCCCGGCTTCTCCCTCGTCGCTGCCCTCTGGCTCTCTCAACAGCTTGTGGAGCTGATGTTGCCTCACAGTCTGAACCACTGCCTCCAGTTGCCTCATCCACCCAAGTAGGATCTGTCCCCTCATCATCCCCCAGGTCTTCCTCAGACTCCACAGTGACGTCCCTGACAACTACCTCCGACAACAGTGTCTCGTCGTCATCTTCCACCACCTCCTCAGATGCCACTGCTAACTCCCCACTCTCATAACCCGGAGACAGCAAAAGGTCCTGAGAATCAAGGCATAGCAGCTGGTCCGCTGGCACATCAGGGAAGTGGTGGCTGAAGAGTTCCATGGATAAATCTTGTCCGTGGGACATACCCCTAGAGGGTTCTGGCTGGGGAGAAGGAGGGCGAGTTGGAGGACAGACACCCTGGGTCAGAGAAGTCGACTGGCTGGATGAGGGGGAAGACGAAACGTGGCTGGACGTGCTCTCTGCAATCCACTGAACCACCTCCTGTTGTTGTTTGGGGTCTGTCAGAGTTGTAGGACGCTTCCCTACCAACTTCTGGAGTCGACCAGGCACCCTGACCTTACGTGTTTCCACTGTACCCACAGCAGCCGGGACTGAGTCACCACGCACACCACGGTCATCACCGCTGACCACAGCACCACCACGATTCCCACCTCTCCCTCCACGACCACCTCTTCCACCTCTCCCAGCTCTTCCCCCTCTCCCCCTGACTCTGGGGTTCTCCATGTGCACAGTAGCTTTATTATATTATTATAATTGTCAAGGCTCAATACGGTATCTATACGCTGTTAGGTATATGGCACCCTGATGAGATGTACCGTCTATGAAAGCTCACTCAGAATAAACGCACTATATAGAAAGATATTTTGCTGCAATTCTTTTCAGACCTATCCAAAAAAATTTATTATACGCACTTTGCGCAACTGAAACGCAAAACCACAGAGCAATACGGTATCTATACGCTGTGTTAGGTATATGGCACCCTGATGAGTATGTACCGTCTATGACAGCTGAGCTCACTCAGAATAAACGCAACTATATAGAAGATATGTTGGCTGCAATTCTTTTCAGACCTATCCAAAAAAAAAAATTATGCGCACTTTGCGCTACTTAAACGCAAAACCACAGAGCAATACGGTATCGATACACTGTTCGGTATATGGCACCCTGATGAGATGTACCGTCTATGACAGCTGAGCTCACTCAGAATAAACGCACTATATAGAAAGATATTTTGCTGTAATTCTTTTCAGACCTATCCCAAAAAAAAACATGCGCACTTTGCGCAACTTAAACGCAAGACCACAGAGCAATACGGTATCTATACGCTGTTCGGTATATGGTACCCTGATGAGATGTATTCCGTATTCACAGCACCGTCTATGACAGCTGAGCTCACTCAGATTAAATGCACTATATAGTTAAATATGCTGGTGCAATTCTTTTCAGACCTATCCCAAAAAAAAAAATATGCGCACTTTGCACAACTTAAACGCAAAACCACAGAGCAATACGGTATCTATACGCTGTTAGGTATATGGCACCCTGATGAGATGTACCGTCTATGACAGCTGAGCTCACTCAGAATCAGGGGCGGTCTTGGGCACCACGCATCCTATGCATTTGCATAGGGCCCCCAACGTCCAAGGGGGCCCCCACGCTCCGCTTGTATGCCGGTGCCCAAGACCGCCCGCCCAGCTGTCACTTACTGCATTTGTCCGCTGAGGCCCGTGGACCAGCCTCACTGCGGCTGCGCGCACACCGCACCCGCTCACTCTCAAGTCCAGAAGTGTAGCAGGAAGCTCACGCAGCCGCAGAGAGGCCGATCTGCACAGCAGAACACAAACTCTGCGGCTGCGCGTCAGTGTCCCAGGCTCCAGCACGTGTCCAAGCCCAGCCAATAGAGAGCTGAGAGTCTGGGAAACGCCATAGGCTGTGGGCAACCTTCACCCCCAGATAGGAGAGTGATATACGATAAGTGTGTAAAAAACACATTCTTTCATTGTTTAACAGTGAGTTAATTGTTAATTGTTTGACAGTATTTTATTGTTAATAAAGTCTTTGATGTGTGAGGGGCGTGTCATTGGGGGGGCGTGTCATCAGAGGGTGTGTTATCAGGGGTGTGACAAGTCATGGGGGGGGCCCCCGGACATAACTTCGCTTAGGGCCCCAGAAATGCCAAGACCGCCCCTGCTCAGAATCAACGCACTATATAGAAAGATATTTTGCTGTAATTCTTTTCAGACCTATCCTATCATGCACAGGAATATATCTGTTTAAGATATGTATAGTTTGTGCATGTGTACCAGCTCTGCACACAAAGGCTGACAGCATACACTGTAGTTTCCTTCAGAGAATCAATTGCTTTTTAACAGACTGTTGTGGCTTTCTTTTCCTACACAGAATACAGGCTGATAGTGTATACTGTTTTTCAGAGTAAAGATAGTCTTTAAAAAGACTTTTCTTGCTTCCTAACTCCTAAGTTCTAACTGCCTACTGCACACACTACACGAGCTAACTCTCCTATGTCTTGTCTGGTCCCCTTCCCAATGCAGAATGAGGCTGAGGCTGCAGATCCTAGACTCCCTACCATAGGTCAATTTCGGTCACATGTCACTGCCAGCCAATCAGTGCTGGGGAGACATAGGGGCTGTTACATCACAGCAGGCATTCCCACAGGCTTACCTTTGGTGCTGATTGGCTGAAAAAACTGGGCATTTCACGCGGGCAGTGATGCACGGATAGTCACGAGTCCGCGCTGCCTCGTGATGCCAAACCGAGCCGAAGCGGGCAATATTCGAGCGAATCCCGAATCTTGCCGCTTCGGCTCGCTCATCACTACCAGAGAAGTATATTATGTCTAATCTGCTAACGCCATTATGTTCTACACTGACATCTGTATATATGTATATATATATATATATATATATATATGTACAATACAGACCAAAAGTTTGGACACACTTTCTCATTCAAAGAGTTTTCTGTATTTTCATGATTATGAAAATTGTAGATTCACACTGAAGGCATCAAAACTATGAATAAACACATGTGGAATTATATACTTAACAAAAAAGTGTGAAACAACTGAAAATATGTCTTATATTCTAGGTTCTTCAAAGTAGCCACCTTTTGCTTTGATTACTGCTTTGCACACTTTTGGCATTATCTTGATGAGTTTCAAGAGGTTGTCACCTGAAATGGTATTCCAACAGTCTTTCCCAGGATTTCCCAGAGATGCTTAGCACTTGTTGGCCCTTTTGCCTTCACTCTGCGGTCCAGCTATCCCCAAACCATCTCGATTGGGTTCAGGTCTGGTGACTGTGGAGGCCAGGTCATCTGGCGTAGCACCCCATCACTCTCCTTCTTGGTCAAATAGCCCTTACACAGCCTGGACATGTGTTTGAGGTCATTGTCCTGTTGATAAATAAATGATGGTCCAACTAAACGCAAACCGGATGAAATAGCATGCCGTTGCAAGATGCTGTGGTAGCCATGCTGGTTCAGTATGCCTTCAATTTTGAATAAATCCCCAGCAAAGCACCCCCACACCATCACACCTCCTCCTCCATGCTTCAAAGTGGGAACCAGGCATGTAGAGTCCATCCGTTCACCTTTTCTGCGTCGAACAAAGCCACGGTGGTTGGAACCAAAGATCTCAAATTTGGACTCATCAGACCAAAGCACAGATTTCCACTGGTCTAATGTCCATTCCTTGTGTTCTTTAGCCCAAACAAGTCTCTTCTGCTTGTTGCCTGTCCTTATCAGTGGTTTCCTAGCAGAAGTGAAAACCATTTCAGGTGACTACCTCTTGAAGCTCATCATGAGAATGCCAAGAGTGTGCAAAGCAGTAATCAAAGCAAAAGGTGGCTACTTTGAAGAACCTAGAATATAAGACATATTTTCAGTTGTACTGCATACTAAGCATTCTGGGGAAGATTTACTAATCCTTTCTATAATGTAGATTGTGTAAACTGAGATAGTCTCTTTAGATGTGTTCCAGATTAATTTTAGTAGCTCAGACTTAATGATAAGTTTGGTACATGGCTAGACGTTTTTGTATATACTGTCCAACCTATTCAAATTTTGTGGCAGCATTTTTGCAGAAAATTTAGTTTTTCCACCAAGCCATGCCCCTTTCTCCCTAGGCTGACAAGGCACAGTGAATTATTGTTTTTGGTTTACTTGCTTGATAAGTGTCTAATATGCGATACATCAAACTCAGCCAACATTTTTTCAAATATTATAGCAATTTATGTCAGACGTTAGGTGGAACCACACCAGTGACAGCATTTTTCAATCATAGTTAAACATTTTTGTCTGTAAACTATAAAACAGTGTTAATTTTAATGACCATATTCATGTTATAACGTCATCATTTTAGATATTTTCTGTCCTCCGAAAACCACTATCAATAGGAGATGGTTTTAACAATCTTTTAATTATCTGTGTTTTACCTCTATAATTATTTTCTATGCCAATAAAATTAATTTTTCATATAAATTATTTCTAGTATATTTACCTATTTAATGATATCATTATTCCGTTGCCGAACCGAACTTTCGTCAAGTTCGTATGAATCAGGTTCGTAAATAAAGTTTACTTTTTCCACAGAATAGACCAGGATACAAGGGATTATTTATTACTCCTACAATCCCTTGTATCCTGGTGTGACCCTCGTGTCAAACCACCCTTTTGGGAGGAGAATGGCCGTGATGGGTTATTATTTTCGTTCGTCCGAACGTTCGTTCGGAACGAGCGAACAGAACGCGTAACGAACCAGATTCGTTTAAAGAACTTTTAAGACGAATCTGGTTAAAATAAAAACGGCACATCAAAACTGTACCGTTTTCACAGAATAGACCAGGATACAAGGGATTATTTATTACTCCTACAATCCCTTGTATCCTGGTGTGACCCTCGTGTCAAACCACCCTTTTGGGAGGAGAATGGCCGAGAATGGTTATTATTTTCGTTCGTCCGAACGTTCGTTCGGACTGGCGAACAGAACCGTAACGAACCAGATTCGTTTAAGAACTTTTAAGACGAATCTGGTTAAAATAAAAACGGCACATCAAAACTGTTACCGTTTTCACAGAATAGACCAGGATACAAGGATTATTTATTACTCCAACAATCCCTTGTATGTGACCCTCGTTCAAACCACCCTTTTTGGCCGAGATGGGTTATTATTTTCGTTCGTCCGAACGTTTCGGACGAGCGAACAGAACCGTAACGAACAGATTCGTTTAAGAACTTTTAAGACGAATCTGGTTAAAATAAAAACGGCACATCAAATGCGTACATATTCAGTTAAGTAGCGTACCTTTGACAACGCTAGACTGTATGTTCGTTATTTGTGCGGGAATGTTCGCATTAGCGTACGTATTAGTGTAGATTCTCAAATATGCGTATATTCGTTCGTATAAGGTTCGTTTTAGGTTCGGTTCGTACGAATCCGAACTTCAAGAAAGTTCGCCAAAGCGAACCGAACCGAACTTTTCAAAAGTTCGCTCATCCCTACCGTATACTTTGGATTGGGGTTCTATAAGTTCTAGTGGTATTGTATTCATTGTTTGGGGAAATTTAAGTGTTCATCAACCACACTTGTAAATGTGGGTCTCTGAATTCTCTGAATTCACATATGTGACTATCGTTAAATAAATTGTCTTGATATTTGAATCAATCAATTTAATCAATTTGAATACATTTTTTGTGATTTAGTCATTGCTTTCACTTAGCAATAGTAGATTGCAAATGGAGATCAGAAGGTTTCCCATATTTGGGACTAGAAGGAATCTCATGTAAATGGAGAGCTGACAAAAATGTCACAATTATTAAAGGGGTTGTCCAAGTTATTTTTAGTGATGATCTGTCCTTAGGATCATACTGTAGCAATGTCGGGCAGGTAAACAATGAAGAGAAGGCATTGCTGGCATGGCGCGCACCTTCTTTTTAACCAGCTGATCGGTGGGTGTGCCAGGCATTGGACCCCTGTCGATCTGATATTGATGGCCTATCCTGAGGAAAGATCATCAATACAAATAACTTGGACAACCAAGGTTTACAGTTAGATTACTGGTCATGATATAACTGGAATAAAAATAAAAATACTCTTGTTTCTTCAATGTGCAAAATGAGAGATATATTAACATAAAATAAAAATGAAATTATGATAATAATGTAACTAAACTGGCTTCAGCACATGCAAATTAAAGTGCAATCTTTTCTCAAAAAGAACATCTGCTCATGTGATCATTGATGAACAGTGAAGAGTTCTAGTTCTGGTGATACAAGCAAGATTCTAACAAGTAGCACTGTAAAAGGATTTGTGTAACCCGACTGTAAAGGGATTGTTTTTAAGTGGCTTAAATGGAAAATCCTAAATCACCTTTGTTGTTCAAAGCCACAGACCTTTAAAATGAAGCTTGGAAGGTTTGAGCCATTCAGTATTTCCTTCTCAAAGACTTTATATTTTACTTTAATCTGAAGTCTTTATCATCACTATCTAATTAGAGAAATCACATGGGCTAAACTTAGGTCAATCGCCATGGGAGTATACACATGAGAATTAGAAAATAGCTCTGCTCATTTGCCCAGTGGCCTTTGCAAATCAACTAATTAAGTGATTAAGTCATTAGAAGTATATGTGCACCTCAATAGGTATGACTGAAATCAAAGGAGATAAAGACAAGATGCTTTTTTTATTCTCTTACATCGAAAAGGTAATTAATCCATTTACTTTGTCCCGGCAGTGCTTTTCTATAGTGTGGTGGAAAATGAAGGAAGATAGCCTTTCAAAAGGCCTTTGAAACATGCTAGTATGACAAATGATCCTTTCTTTGGCACATTATACAAAATAGGATAATTTTAACCATTGTGGATAAAACTTAGGCAAGAAATCATGAAAAATTGAATAAATGTAGCAAAGCTCAGGAATCAGATTATTACCTGTACACACTGTAATTGAAATTCCCAAGAAATTGAATATAGAATTTCACTGAACAGGTTAATGACTAATTTCTATTTAATTTAGACAAGTTAATATGTTGCTTTTTAAAACAAGGTTTTTTATTCACTGCAAATATAGAGCAAGACCAAGTTCACATACCATGGATTTAGGTGGATTTGTTTTTTACATCTTGCTATTTTATTGTAAAATTGGGATTAATTCATGTATTAGGGATGAGGAAATCAATTTGAAATGAACTGGATGTGTTTTTCTGATTCTCGTCAGATGAATCTTTTAAAATGGTGTGCATTGCTAGTTTACTGTCCACAGGGGCTTACAAAGAAGATATTGGGCCCTATAGCAAGATTCTGAATTGAGTCTCCATTCCCCATCTATAGTCCCTCACACTACCAATTCCTAGCTCCTCCCTTTCCCCTTGCTCGATGAACTGTGTTATATAGTGTGCCATCAGGGATGTACTAGGACTATAAAACAGCCCTGGCTCACGAACCCCACCAGCCCATATATGCTATCGCACAAAAATAATGGTGTGCAATTTTGTTGTACTTGGGTCATGATTCCATGTAAACCATCAATACAAGAAATAAAAAAGTGGAACACACAATTGCCTAATTACATGGTCAATGACATATGTTACCCTCCCCAACCGCAAAATATATCAGCACAGCAATTTCTGATACCAGCATGTATTCCAAAATATCTCGTCAAATTTTCCATATAAATACAAATTTGCAACACAAAATATCTCCCCAACAGCACCAAATATATGCCCCCAGAGTACAAAATACCCAGAATCATTGTTACCTCACTAGCTTTTTCCCATTGACAGCAGCATTGTCCCCATCTAAATGTCTTGCCTCTTTGGGGGACTTATAGGACAGGAGAAGTGAGGCTGGAGATGGAAGGAGAGAGAAGGTTGAATGAGAGTGTACTGATATGTGAGGTACAAGGTATAGATGCAGTGAGTGCAGATATGTGATCGGTTATACCGTACATTATGGTTAGAGGTATATGAGGTATCAGGTATTGTAGCTGTCTGCAGTACTATATATCAGTGAAGTATGAGGTACAGTACTTCTCAGTTATAATGTGTAATGTGGCACTTCTGAGGCATGAGATACTACTTCTGAGTAGAAAAGCAGACAATGGGGCACACAGAGAGAAAAGGGGAGGACCTCCTTTAAAGAAGTCCTCCATTCTAGTCTCAATGGCAAGTTTCTCTTGCAGTTCTTCTCCACTATGTCAGGGAATGAAGGACCTGTGATATCCTCCTTCCGCACCTTCCTAACTTGGGAACTACACCATTCTCTGTGCAGATCCTTTACTAGATGGTGCAGGATCTGTGATGATCTCATCACAGGTACTTTAGCTTTCATAGCCTCTGGACTGGGCTGATGAAGCAGGATTATCATCAGTGTTGAGCGAATTGAAGTAACCGAAGTGGACTTCAATCTGAATTTCAAGGAAAATTTGATTTGCAATGGTTGAATTTCCGGGAAATATATCAAATCAGATAGGCTTAGGAAAGCTAACAAACAGTTGCCTGGGCCCTCAAAAAGAACAACCAGTGGCAAAAATTTTGCTATAGCCGGCACAAGTAGCAGCAGAACAAGGGGTGGTGATAGCAACAGTTGCAGCAACAGGCCAGAGCTGCCACTGTTATTCAGTGGTCATGTTCTGACCAACAATTCAGCTGTACTGGAATGGTTGACTTGCCCTTCAACATCTCAGGTGATAACAGATATACACAGCCAGGAATTGGTGGGTTCCTCTGACACCTCAGTTAGTTGGTATGGCCCAGGAACAACTTCTGTGCCCTCACCTGTCCTGCAACTGCCTTTTTTTTTGCTGCACCTTCTGCTTACTGCCGGCTCTGCTCCATTTTTCAGCATGGACAAGCTTACTCAGGACAGTCAGCAGCTACAGGCTGGCATAGACTTGGAGAAGAGGTCCACTGTGTCCTCCCTTAGTCATGGAACTAGTGATGATGACAGTTGGGTGGAAGCACATGTTGCAAGTGGTCAGGAACATGGCCATGAGACTTGTGATGGTGACATAAGTGACAAACAGACAGTAGTGGATGATGATGTAGGCAATTGCATGTGGGAGCCAGATGAAGAGGGGGCATCATCATCAGGGGTTGAGGGTGGCAGCAGGTCTGTGAGACAGCAGCCAGGCAGCAGAATGCCAATGAGCCAACAGGGAGGATGGAGTGGGAGATCTGGAGCCAAACACATCCGGGGTAGACCATATGCAACTCATAAGCCTACCTGTCAGGAAAAAAGTAGTGTTGCACCGGTTCATAAAGGCAGCGGTAGCCAGTGGTGGGGATAAAATGCCATACTCAGCAGTGTGGGGATTTTTTTATCATGTCGCTGGAGGACGTTAGTGTTGCGGTATACAGCATATGTGAGCAGAAAGTGCTGTCAGAGTGCTAATGTTGGCACCATGGCCCTGCGTCAAAACATGGAGCATCTCCATAAAGTGGCCTGGGGAAACCGTGGCACTAATGTAGTGATGTAGTAGAACTGATGGCTTGTGCCGAGCAAAGATCAGAGTCCCAAGCTGTCATTACTTCTCTAACAAAGCTGTACCAGCACTGCTGAGCAGAAGGTGGGCCAGTCCTTGAGTCTGTCAGCATCTGGTACAGTTCAACAACAAAGATGATGCAGAGGACCCTGACAGACCGTGGCAGTATGCAGTGGAGAGGGAGACAGGGAATCCCTTCTAGTCGCAAATGGGCATAACTCACTCAATGAAGTCTGTCATAAGGATAGGGGATTGCAATATGGACGCATAATAATCTTTTCGCTAACAGATCATATTAGCAATGTTGAACTTGGGTCCACTTCACACTTGTACAGGTCAAAATATTTAACAAACTGTATCATTAAAGGGGTATTCCCTAGCCATACCAGTATTATTACTAAAAGAATGTATTTTTATATTATTATTTTTACCTGTTCAATTGTGAAGTGGAATGACTGGCATCTGTTAGCTGTTGCATTACAAATAGAGATGAGCGAGCATACTCGTCCGAGCTTGGTGCTCGTTCGAGTATTACGGTACTCGTAAGTGCTCGCTGCTCGGACGAGTATCTCGCCATGCTCGAGGAAATGGCAACTTCCGCATTGTGCATTTTTGGTGCCTATAAACTCAGCCAATCACAAGCCAGGAGACTCTGCTGTACACCCAGCATCACGTGGGGCCCTTACATGTCGATAGCAGGGGTTGGCTGGCCTGATCAGGTGACCCTGGAATATACTAGTGACTGCCCGCGGTCTCCTGGCTTGGCTGGCTGGCACTAGTAGTGCAGCTATCGCCATATATAACCCTTTTTTTTATTGTTATATCTCAGTTATACAAATCCATTTCACACAGCTGCGTGGAACCATTCTGTGTGTCACAGTTCAGCTGTCCACTCACTACAATCGGTATTTTCTGTCCAGGTGACACTTTCTGTACGTCACTTAATCCAACAAGGTCTTTTGCTCTCACGTATATAGCTTGATCAAAAAAATCTCTGTGCGACATTTGTCTGGGTCGCAGTCAAAATAGCCACCGTCAGCAGGGTGTGAGTTAGGTCTACGATAGTTTCTGCACGTCACGTTCCAAAAAAAACAAAACTAAAAAAAAATATATAATTATCAACAACAATTATCAATAATAACAATTATCTTTTTATTTAAATCAAAATCATATGCATACAAAGGTACTAGTCTCACAATCCTTTTACAGAGTCATACAAAAACATATAACATGAACTGGATTACAAATGCAGATCAGATGATTACATGCAGACTGTACTGAAATCTGGAATAATACCGCAAGTTTGTACAGGGTTGGATGGGGGTTGAGGGGGGGGATAACATACTAGACTGTTAGTTTCATATACAGTACAATAGTACTAATAAACTATAGTTCAAAACACCAAAGCTTCAAGCTCAATACTTCAATTCCTTTTCTCAACTACAAGTAAGGTTGAAGGTTAGAGACAGAGGTTGCTGGTTACTGGAGAGTCTATAAATATTACTCGGCAAGTTTGTTGGCATATTCTTTCCATGTGGACCATAAGCCTAAAAATCTGGAATGTGTCCTATTTGACCAGCTTAACATCTCTTTAAAATGACATATCTGGTTCACTTTTTCTACCCATTGTGCATGTGTGGGAGTTAGTGATTGTCTCCAATATATGGGGATAAGGGATTTTGCTGCAGCTAACAGCAGGGGAGTTAGACTCGTCTTGGTAGGACGGAACTCTTGCTCTGGTTTGGCCAGGAAAATCATTCCTGGTGACAAGGATAGCTGACTCTCACATACAACCCTTATTGTTTGTTGGATTTGTGACCAGAATGGTTTTATTAACGAACAGGTCCACCAAATATGAAGGTAAGTACCCTCTTGTTCACCACAACGCCAACACCTGTTGTCTGAGACCAGGTTGTGCCTCTGCAGGAAATCAGGGGTCCGGTACCATCTACTCAATAGCTTGTAATGACTTTCTCTGAGTCTAACGCAGGTGGAGAATCCTTGTGAATACCATAAAACGGAGCGTATCTCCTCTTGAGACAAAGTAATCCCCAGCTCCTTTTCCCATGTGGCAATAAATCTGGGATTATCTTCCCTTCCAGGTGAAGCGAAGGAGCGTACCAAGAAGGACATGGTTCTGGCAGTTTTTGTTGTTGTCAATAAAGCTCTCTCAAACTCAGTAAGTTCTCTCGACCAACTTCTTTTGGACCACGCCATGGCTTGAATCTTTTTTAAATGTGCGTAGTGTATAAAGTTAATACGTACAGGTTGGACTATCTCCTGAAGATCATTCTGGTCGGGCATTGATCCCTTAGGGAATATCTGTGTCAAAGGGAACTTATGCAAGGCCTGCCAGACTGACGTATAAGGTAAAGTCCCCTTCCCTAGAAATACTAGTAAAAGTCCCGCTGGCATTAATGGAGATGGAGCCGGGGCTAAGTCTGGGCCAACCGCATGCCACACTTCACACATCCCCTGTAGAATGGGGTCAAAGTCTGAGGTTCTATATCTCTTTGCTTGGGGAAACCATAAGTCACCTAGAAAATAGACCCCTAGTGATGTTTGGGCTAGGCGTCTGAGCTCATTCCCTGGGTCAGGATTCACTAGTGATAACCACCTCTGCAATTGGATAGCTTTATAGTAAGTGTATGGATCTGTTAGTCCAAGACCTCCATCTATTTTTGGCCTACTTAGTAAAGTGTATGCTAGTCTTGGTTTCTTACCCTTCCAAACATATCTAGTAAATTTTTGCTTCAAGAGTCTAAAGAATATAGTAGAGTCATGGCCAAAAGTTTTGAGAATGATACAAATATTAATTTTTACAAAGTCTACTGCTTCAGTTTTTATAATGGCAATTTGCATATACTCCAGAATGTTATAAAGAGTGATCAGCTTAACAGCAATTACTTGCAAAGTCAATATTTGCCTAGAAAATGAACTTTATCCCCCAAAACACATTTCAACATCATTGCAGCCCTGCCTTAAAAGGACCAGCTAACATCGTTTCAGTGATTGCTCCATTAACACAGGTGTGGGTGTTGATGAGGACAGGGCTGGAGATCAATCTGTCATGATTAAGTAAGAATGACACCACTGGACACTTTAAAAGAAGGCTGGTGCTTGGCATCATTGTTTCTCTTCTGTTAACCATGGTTATCTCTAAAGAAACACGTGCAGTCATCATTGCACTGCACAAAAATGGCCTAACAGGGAAGAGTATCGCAGCTAGAAAGATTGCACCTCAGTCAACAATCTATCGCATCATCAAGAACTTCAAGGAGAGAAGTTTCTTTGTTGCCAAAAAGGCTCCAGGGCGCCCAAGAAAGACCAGCAAGCACTAGGACCGTCTCTTAAAAGTGTTTCAGCTGCAGGATCGGGCTACCAGCAGTGCAGAGCTTGCTCAGGAATGGCAGCAGGCAGGTGTGAGTGTATCTGCACGCACTGTGAGGCGGAGACTCTTGGAGCAAGGCCTGGTCTCAAGGAGGGCAGCAAAGAAGCCACTTCTCTCCAGAAAAAAACATCAGGGACAGACTGATATTCTGCAAAAGGTACAGGGAGTGGACTGCTGAGGACTGGGGTAAAGTCATTTTCTCTGATGAATCCCCTTTCCAATTGTTTGGGACATCTGGAAAACAGCTTATTCGGAGAAGACGAGGTGAGCGCTACCACCAGTCTTGTCTCATGCCAACTGTAAAGCATCCTGAAACCATTCATGTGTGGGGTTGCTTCTCAGCCAAGGGAATCGGCTCTCTCACAGTCTTGCCTAAAAACACAGCCATGAATAAAGAATGGTACCAGAATGTCCTCCGAGAGCAACTTCTCCCAAGCGTCCAAGAGCAGTTTGGCGATCAACAATGCCTTTTCCAGCATGATGGAGCACCTTGCAAAGGTGATAACTAAATGGCTCAGGGAACAAAACATAGAGATTTTGGGTCCATGGCCTGGAAACTCCCCAGATCTTAATCCCATTGAGAACTTGTGGTCAATCATCAAGAGACGGGTGGACAAACAAAAACCAACAAATTCTGACAAAATGCAAGCATTGATTGTGCAAGAATGGACTGCTATCAGTCAGGATTTGGTCCAGAAGTTGATTGAGAGCATGCCAGGGAGAATTGCAGAGGTCCTGAAGAAGAAGGGTCAACACTGCAAATATTGACTTGCTGCATTAACTCATTCTAACTGTCAATATAAGCTTTTGTTACTCATAATATGATTGCAATTATATTTCTGTATGTGATAAAAACATCTGACAAACACACATAAAAACCAGAGGGCAGCAGATCATTTGAAAATATAATATTTGTGTCATTCTCAAAACTTTTGGCCATGACTGTAGGTAGTTTAATTGGAACCATCTGCATACGATATAGTATTTTCGGTAAAATATAACTCTTCAATAAATTGATTCTCCCGATCCAGGAGATCAATGGTAGATCGTAAGTCTTTAGTAGATCACTGATCTCCTTAAGAAGTGGTGCGAAGTTAAGCTCATATAGATTAGATAAGTGTCTTGGAACTTTAACTCCCAAGTACTTTAAGGCCGAAGAGCACCACACAAAGGGGACTTTGGCTTTCAATGTGGACAGCTCTTTGGGTGGGATAGTGATATTCATCACTTCCGACTTGGAGGCATTCATTTTGAAGTTAGACAGGGAGCCAAAAAACTCTAAAAGTTTAGCCACCGCCGGTAACCCTGAGTGTGGATTTGTAATTATGAATAGTAAATCATCTGCAAACGCCAGGGATTTAAACTCTGAGCTCCCACATCTGAAACCTCTTATATTTGGGTCTAGTCTTATTGCTTGTAGAAGCGTTTCTGCCACTAATATGAATAAAGTAGGTGAAAGCGGGCAGCCTTGTCTTGTACCATTTTGGACTTCAAAGATAGGGGATAGGGTGCCATTTACTTTAAGTCTGGCATGCGGTTGGTCATATACAGTAAAAATAGCATGATAATGTAACAGATAATGTAACAGAGCCCGTTTCATAAAAAGCCAGTCTACCCTGTCAAAGGCCTTTTCAGCATCCACCCCCAGCAACGCCAGCGGGAGCTTAGTTTTGTGAGCAATATGTAGCATATGGAATAGTTTATGTGTATTATTTTTCACTTCCCTGCCTGGGACAAATCCAGCCTGGTCCTTGCCTACCAAGGAAGAGAGATATGGCTTAATCTGAAAAGCTAGTAATTTCGCCCAGATCTTTAGATCCAGGTTTAAAAGCGATATGGGTCTGTAGCTGCCGCATATCAGGGGGTCTTTCCCTTCTTTTGGAATGAGTGTTACATGTGCCTCCTGTGTTTGTCTATGGATGTGGTCTCCTTTTAACAGGGCATTACACCACGTATTTAAATGGGTAAAGAGTGGGTCAGAGAATACCTTATAATACTGTAGAGGAAGGCCATCTGGGCCTGGGCTTTTCTTAAGAGCAAAACTGTGGACCACTGTCTTGATTTCTTCCTGGGAAATCGGTTTGGTTAACTCCTGGATCATTATTGAATCCAGCTGAGGCAAATGCAATTTACTCAGGAAGGAATCAATGGCACCTTCCCTCGAAGCTGAATGTTCTCGGGGTTCTGACTGATTCAAATTATATAGGTCCGCATAGAAGGCCTGGAACGCTTTAGCTATCTCAGGCGTATCTTGTACTGTTGATCCCTTCTGATTTTTTACTGCTTGAATGTGAGAGTTAGACATTTTTTTCTTAATCATTGAAGACATCAGGCGACCTCCTTTGTTACCATGTGCATAAATTAACTGCTGGAAGTACAGGAGTTTCTTTGATGCTCTAATATTAAGATGATCTAAAAGACGTTCCTTGAGTTGTTTAAGCTCTCCTTGTGCTCCTATAGCCTTAGATCTCTTATGGATGCGTTCAATAGAAGCTATCTTCATGAGTATATCATCTATCTCCTTTTGTGCTAATTTCTTAAATCTAGTACCTAATTCTATAAAAACTCTGATATAGGCTTTGTGGGTCTCCCACACCGTAGAAAAGGATATTTCTGATGACTGGTTAGTCTCAAAAAAGGAATCTAAGTGTGCTTTGACTTCCTTTTGCACCTGGTCTTTCCCAATGAGAGACTCGTTCAGGCGCCATTGCCATTCTCTAGGTGATAATAAGTCAAACCTAATGTTTAACCAGCATGGAGCATGATCTGAGATAGTAATGGAGCCTATCTCTGAATTGTGTATGCATTTCAATAGAGAATTGGTAACTAGGAGATAGTCCAACCTGTGGTAACTGTTGTGAGGTGTTGAGTAAAAGGTGTAATCTTTAGTATTCGGATGCTGTATTCTCCAGGCGTCCACCAGGCCCAGCTCATGAAATTTCGTATGCAGTTTGCTTAATTTTCTCTGTGCCACTTGTGATTTAGTCCTGGAGGAATCTATAAGTGGGTTAAGAACCAAGTTTAGATCTCCTCCCAATACATCTTACCTTCTGCAAATAGCTTCAGATCGTCCAGCATTTTAATAGCCACTTGACCTGGTGAACGTTTGGAGCATATACATTAGCAAAGGTGAATGTTTTGCCAGCCATCATACCATTGACAAAAAGAGCTCTTCCTTCTGAATCTGCATATTGTTCGGTCACCTGGAAGGGAAGATCTTTGTGTATTGCCAATGAAACTCCTTTTGATGAGGAGTTTGTACTTTCACTGTGGAACCACTGGTTATAGATATGTTGAGACATCTTATGAGTTCTGCCTTTTTTAAAATGTGTTTCCTGCAAAAACACAACCCGGGCTTTAAGTCTGCGCATTAACAACAACACATGATGGCGTTTTTGTGGAGAATTCAACCCTTTGACATTGAAAGATACTGTTAAACAGTCAGACATATTCAACTGATAGACTCAATATCAAGATAAAAAAAAAAAAAAGAAAAGAAGACTCTCTGTAACCTGTACACTGAGGTAAAATGAGGTGAGGTGAAAGGATACTACACTTCACAGTCTTCTAGTAGCACCAAGGTATTTAGGAAAGGTAGGAGTAGGAAGATAGGGGAAGGGGTAGGGTGTAACAAGGAAGGAATGGAATGGGAAGGATAGGAAGGGAAGAGAGGGAGGAGAGGGACACTTATTTAACTACTTAGTTCTAGTACTGCAACCAACTCTAGAACTCTTGTAATTAACTCTTGTAATGACGCGCTAATGTGTGTGCCTAGCCTGCCGGCACACCCAACAGTGAATCACTCTTGAAATGAGTCAGCTGACCACCACTGCGACTTGCTAGGATCACAGCGGTGAGAGCCAACCCAGTGGGGTCAATAAAACTCTGACATGACTGGCACCGGATCGTCGCCTACCATAAATCCTACCATACATGTTGTGATTTTAAACTTATCACGTTAGTAGAGATTTCTCTCAAATGAACATATCTGAAACTCATTTGATACAGATAAAATAATAAAACTAATAAAACTAAAACTAACAGAGGGACGGACTGTGCTCGACTATCACCCTATTCAAACTTATCACTAGAAACAATAGGGTCTGTAAGGCCCATGGCCTCCTCAATGATTCTACTACTTCTTAAACCTGAAGCACATTTTTGTCCGTTCTATGTAAACCTGCAAGAAGGATATTTGTTGATTAGTCCACCACGATCTCAGGTGTTATTTGCTCCGGTAGCTTTCTTCGTGCGTGTTCAGGTTGCTTTCTTCCATTGCTCCACACGTGGCAGTGGCGGGAGTTGGTTTGTCTTTTGAACTGGCAGCCATGATGGAACCTCCACCGGTGGTATATCCAACTGGGACCAAATCTTCTCCAGATCAGCTGGCGTACGTATAACGATTCTCCCCCCATTATTATGGACCGCCAGACCAAACGGGTAAAGCCAAGAATACTGAATATTGTTCTCTCTTAAGACATCCAAGAGAGGTTTCATCAAACGACGTTTAGAAAGTGTAGTTGGAGCAGTGTCCTGAAAAAACTGCAGCTCTACTTCTTGATATTTTATGCTGGACTTTTCTCTAGCTGCATTTAGTATACTAGCAGTGTCCACATATGAAAGTAAGCCACATATGACATCTCTCGGTGGCTCATTAGGCTTTGGGCGGAGGGCTCTGTGAATCCGCTCAATAGTAATGGCCGCCGCTCTTTCCTCCCCCAGTAGCTCTGTAAACAGCTCACCCGCGATGGTGGGCAGGACTTCAGACGCCCAGGATTCAGGAAGGCCTTTTATCCTTATATTTTTCCTTCTGCTACGGTTCTCCTGATCTTCAATAAGGGTTAGCGCTTTATTTATACTCTCTGCTTGACCCGCCATTTGCATCGCCATTGCCCCAGAGAAGGAGATCAGGTTCTCTTGGTTGTTTTCTAGCGACTCCACTCTGTGGCCGATTTGGTGTACATCAGCTCTAATTGCAGTAAGTTCAGATAAGACAGGCTTTAGGGCCTGAAGTAGGGTCTTTTTCAAATACCCTTTAGTAATGGGAGCTATTGTGGTATCATGCTCACCATCCGTTGCGCTTTCCAGATCTGTGTCCTCTCCCTCTGCTTCTCCTTCCTCCTCTGCAGGCGCCATCTTGGAAACCTTGCCGGGGGAGTTAAAGCTCGATTTTTTTCCAGTATTTCTGGAGTTCTATTTGCTGTTTTTGGGTTTTCATTGTAGCCATCGCTTCCAAATTCCTCTCTCTGCCAACTTTGACCATTTTGGATAAGTTTAGCGCTGTTAATGGCGATTTTCCAGTGCGTGTGTGACAGAGCTGCAGGCTCACGCTTCCATCACAGTCAGCGGTCAGGCCACGCCCATCAGGTGACACTTTCTGTACGTCACTTAATCCAACAAGGTCTTTTGCTCTCATGTATATAGCTTTATCAAAAAATCTCTGTGCGACATTTGTCTGGGTCGCAGTCAAAATAGCCACCGTCAGCAGGGTGTGAGTTAGGTCTACGATAGTTTCTGCACGTCACGTTAAAAAAAAAAAAAACTAAAAAAAAAATATAAAAAAAAATATATATATAAAACAATTGTTTTTTTGTTGTTTTAGCTCAGTGATACGAATCCATTTCACACAGCTGCGTGGGACCATTCTGTATGTCACAGTTCAGCTGTCCACTCACTACAATCGGTATTTTCTGTCCAGGTGACACTTTCTGTACGTCACTTAATGCAACAAGGTCTTTTGCTCTCACATATATAGCTTGATCAAAAAAATCTCTGTGCGACATTTGTCTGGGTCGCAGTCAAAATAGCCACTGTCAGCAGAGTGTGAGTTAGGTCTACGATGGTTTCTGCACGTCACGTTCCAAAAAAAAACCAAACTAAAAAAAAAATTGTTTTTTTTTGTTGTTTTAGCTCAGTGATACGAATCCATTTCACACAGCTGTGTGGAACCATTCTGTGTGTCACAGTTAAGATGTCCACTCACTACAATCCGTATTTTCTGTCCAGTTGACACATTCTGTACATCACTTAATTAAACCAGACTGAACAAATATGTGGGTTTCAGTACAGCAGGCCCATTTATTTATTTTGTTTCATATAATACACTTATATACAGAAAATGTTGAACCCCAGGGCTAAGGGTCGAGGACGAGGGCGTGGGCATTCAATTACTGCAGGGGGCAGAGGCCGTGGTCCTGGGCAGGGTGAGACAGTACCTGCTGATGAGGGAGCAGGGGAACGCCGCAGAGCTACACTCCCTAGCTTCATGTCTCAACTTACTGGGACACGTGGTAGAGGACTGTTGAAACCACAACAGTGCGAACAGCTGATGTCGTGGATTGTGGACAATGCTTCAAGTAATTTGTCCACCAGTCAGTCTTCCACGGAGTCCACCCACGTTACCCAAGGGAGCAATCCTCTGGCTCCTCCACTTCAACCTCCTTCCCCCCAGTCTGCCTCCTCCCAGGAAAATTTGGAATGCGATCCGGCATACTCTTAGGAACTATTTTCTGGACCCTTCCCAGAGTCACAAACCACTTCTCAGGTTGCTGCTGACCTCGTTTCCGATGCCCAAGTTTTCCAACTGTCGCAGTCTGTGGGTGATGATGATGATGATGAAAATGTTGAGTTAGTGGAAGAAGTTTGTAAAGAGGTGTCGGACGATGAGGAGACACGGTTGTCAGACAGTGGTGAAGTTGTTGTCAGGGCAGGAAGTCCGAGGGGGGAGCACGTCACGTTCCAAAAAAAAACCAAACTAAAAAAAAACCCCAGGGCTAAGATTCGAGGGCGAGGGCGTGGGGGCATTCAATTACTGCAGGGGGCAGAGGCCGTGGTCCTGGGCAGGGTGAGACAGTACCTGCTGATGAGGGAGAAGGGGAATTCCGCAGAGCTACACTCCCTAGCTTCACGTCTCAACTTACAGGGACACGTGGTAGAGGACTGTTGAAACCACAACAGTGTGAACAGCTGATGTCGTGGATTGCGGACAATGCTTCAAGTAATTTGTCCACCAGTCAGTCTTCCACGCAGTCCACCCACGTTACCCAAGGGATCACTCCTCTGGCTTCTCCACCTCAACCTCCTTCCCCCCAGTCTGCCCCCTCCCAGGAAAATTTGGAATGCGATCCGGTATACTCTGAGGAACTGTTTTCTGGACCCTTCCCAGAGTCACAAACCACTTCTCAGGTTGCTGCTGACCTCGTTCCCGATGCCCAAGTTTTCCAACTGTCGCAGTCTGTGGGTGATGATGATGATGAAAATGTTGAGTTAGTGGAAGAAGTTTGTAAAGCGTTGTCCGATGATGAGGAAAGCGGGGTGTCAGACAGTGGTGAAGTTGTTGTCAGGGCAGGAAGTCCGAGGGGGGAGCAGACTGAGGAATCGGAGGATGACGAGGTGACTGACCCAAGCTGGGTTGATATGCCGAGTGAAGACAGTGCTCCTGAGGCGGAGGCGAGTGCTGCACCAGAACAGGTTGGAAGAGGCAGTAGTGTGGCCAGAGGGAGAAGCAGGGCCAGAGCTGGTGCATCAGCAGCAACTGTTTCGCGTAGTGAAGCTCCCGTGGCGAGGCTTAGATGTTCGCAAGTCTGTAGGTTCTTTAAAGAAAGTGAGGATGACCGACGGACTGTGATGTGCAACCTGTGCCACACCAGGATCAGCAGGGGTGCCACCACTACTAGCCTAACCACCACCAGCATGCGCAGGCATATGAGTGCTAAACACCCCACTCAATGGAACCAAGGCCGTTCACCACCTCCTGTGGGTCACACCACTGCTCCTTCCCCTGTGTCACTCGCTGCCTCTGCTAGTCAACCCCCTGCCCAGGACCCCGGCACGAGCGCCTCCCGCCGGAAAACCACACCTTCGCCTCCACGATCCTCCACAGTGTCCACCAACGTGTCCCAGCGCAGTGTTCAGCTGTCTTTACAGCAGACGCTGGAGCGCAAGAGGAAATACAGTTCCACCCACCCACGTGCCCAAGTCCTCAATGTCCACAAATTGCTTAGCCTGGAGATGCTGCCCTATAGGCTGGTAGAGACCGAGGCCTTTCGTAATCTCATGGCGGTGGCTGCCCCTCGGTATTCGGTCCCTAGCCGCCACTATTTTTCCCGATGTGCCGTCCCATCCCTACACCAGCACGTGTCATAGAACATCATCCGTGCCCTGACCAACGCTGTTTCTGAGAAGGTCCACCTAACCACGGACACGTGGACAAGTGCTGCCAGGCAGGGACACTATATCTCACTGACGGCACATTGGGTTAACTTGGTGGAGGCTGGGACAGAGACTGACCCTGGGGCCGCTCATGTACTGCCCACACCAAGGATTGCGGGGCTTACCTCGGTCACGGTCTCTCAGACGTACTATGCCTCCTCCTCCGGCCCCTCCTCCTCCACCGAATTACCATCCGTGGGCACAGCGCCTTCAGTTGGTAGCTCTAGGCGCATCAGCAGTGCCGTGGGTAAGTGCCAGCAGGTGGTGCCCAAACTGCTCAGCTTAGGTGACAAAAGGCACACCGCCCAAGTGCTGTTACAGGGCATCACGGCGCAGAACGATGTGTGGCTGGCACCGCTGAACCTCAAGCCAGGCATGGTTTTGTGTGACAACGGGCGTAACCTGGTGGCGGCTCTGCAACTCGGCAGACTGACACATGTGCCATGCCTGGCCCACGTGTTCAATCTAATAGTTCAGCGGTTCCTCAAGACATACCCCAATCTGTCTGATTTGCTCACCAAGGTGCGCCGCATCTGTGCGCATTTCCGCAAGTCGAGCACAGATGCTGCCACTCTCAGGGCAGCGCAGCGCCGCCTACAACTGCCCGCTCACCGACTGTTGTGCGACGTGCCCACGAGATGGAATTCCACATTAAACATGTTATCCAGAGTTTACCAGCAGCGCAGAGCGATTGTAGACTGCCAGATGTCATCTTCCACCAGAACTGGTAGTCAGGTCACTCAGATTCCTCAAGTCTACAATGAGGAGTGGACGTGGATGTCTGATATCTGCCAGGTGTTGAGCAACTTTGAGGAGTCAACACAGATGGTCAGCGGCGATGCCGCCATTATCAGCCTCACCATCCCGCTGCTTTGCCTGTTGAAAAACTCACTGCTCAGCATGAAGTCGGATGCTTTGCGCTTGTCACAAGAGACGGTGGAGGAAGATACGTCGCTTGATAGCCAGAGCACCCTCCGGTCTGTTTCTCAGCGCGTATTGGAGGAGGGGGATGAGGAAGAGGAGGAGAATGTCTGCGAGACAGTAGAGGGTACCAGTGCTCAGTCCTTAACTCTTGAGCGTGTATGGGCTGAAGAGGAGGACTTGGAGGAGGAGGAAATGGAGAGTCAGGCCAGTGAGGAGAGGGAATTCTTGCATGTTGGGACTCTGGCGCACATGGCAGACTTCATGTTAGGCTGCCTATCCCGTGACCCTCGCGTTAGAAGAATTTTTTCAAACACCGATTACTGGGTGTTCACTCTCCTGGACCCACGGTACAAGCAGAACCTTTCCACTCTCATCCCTGCAGAGGAAAGGAGTATGAGAGTCAATAGATATCAACAGGCCCTGGTGCACAAGCTGAAACAATCCTTCCCATCTGACGCCGCTAGCGGAAGAGGGCATGGTTCTGTGGGCCAAGTAGCGGGGGAGAGGAGGCGAGCAGGCAGCTTGTCCAGCACTGGCAGGGGAACGCTCTCCAAGGCCTTTGCCACTTTTATGTCACCCCAGCAAGACACTGTCATCTGTCCCCAGTCTAGGCAGAGTAGGGGGGAGCTGTACAGAAAGTTGGTGAGGGAGTACCTAGCTGACCATACCAACGTCCATAGCGATCACTCTGCTCCATACAACTACTGGGTTTCAAAGCTGGACACGTGGCCTGAACTGGCGCTGTACGCCTTGGAGGTGCTGGCCTGCCCTGCCGCTAGCGTGCTGTCAGAGCGGGTATTCAGTGCAGCTGGTGGCGTCATCACCGATAAGCGTACACGCCTGTCAACTGACAGCGCTGACAGGCTGACGCTTATTAAAATGAACAAAGCCTGGATTTCACCGGAATTCAAATCTCCTCCGGGGGAAAGCAGCTAAAGATTTAAATAACTTATGTATCCGATTCCTCTTCTCTACTCCTCCTCCTACTCCTCCTCCTCCTCCTACATATCGTCTTTGCCTAACGTTGACCCAAAAAACGCCATTTTTTAGAGGTCCAACTGGCACTCTTTTAGCACAATTTTTCAGGAGGGGCCCTACAGGCCCTCTATTCAAACAATTTTTCCAGAGGTCCACCTACAGGCCCTCTCTTCAAACAATTTTTCAGGAGGGCCCCCTACAGGCCCTCTATTCAAACAATTTTTCCAGAGGTCCACCTACAGGACCTCTTCAAACAATTTTTCAGGAGGGCCCCCTACAGGCCCTCTATTCAAACTATTTTTCCAGAGGTCCACCTACAGGCCCTCTCTCCAAAAAATTTTTCCGGAGGTCCACCTACAGGCCCTCTCTTCAAACAATTTTTCCGGAGGTCCACCTACAGGTCCTCTCTTCAAACAATTTTTCCGGAGGTCCACCTACAGGCCCTCTCTCCAATTACAGTTTCCAGTTTTATTTGCGCAAACTGCATACAGTTTTATTTTTGGGATAGGTGTGAAAAATAATATTACTTGCGAATCTATATTGCCCAACATTGGATACGGTAGCAAGTAGAAGACCAAACACATGCTGTCCACAGGGTTCCGCAAATTCCTGGTACACCCGCAAATTCCTTGTCCACAATGTCAAGGAGGTTGAGGTTCTGTGGATGAGCAACAAGTCCTTCTGTACTGAAATCGCCGACAAAGTCTCCATCTAAGAACCTACAGACCATTGTGGAAAGAGTGGCACAGCTCGCCATCAAAGTGACAAACCCCAACGCCAGACTGCGCAGAGAAGATAACAAATAAATATCTCTGTGGTTATTTTTGCTAAATAAAAGTTAAATAAACCCCCCAAAAAATTCATCTGTTCCTGTGCCTGATCCACCCAAGTTGAATCTGTCCCATCATGAGAAAATCCCCCCCAAGGAGTCCCCACTGTAACTTGCTTCCCATACAACTACCTCACCCCCCGACACCTGTGTCTCGCCATTGTCCACCACCTCCTCAGACAACACTGGTAAATCCCCACTGTCAGCACACGGAGATTGCAAAAGGTCTTGCGAATTGGGGAAGAGAATGTTCTGGGCTAGCACATCAGGGAAGGGGTGACTATGGGGTTCCAGGGAGTACGTGACCACATGCAATCTCCATCTAAAAAGTCATGCCACACTTAAACAATCTCATAATTTACGACTGTACCGGTTGATGCTAAATTTTTAAGTTGGGGTCCTGTGTCGTCATTCTAACTCCATCCGGCTGTTGTCACCACCACACACGCTAGCTCTTCCAGCGAAACCTCCTTCCCCCCAGCCTGCCCCCCCCCCCACCTACAGGCCCTCTCTCCAAACAATTTACGTCTTTGTCCTATCTTTCTCTCTCTCCAAACCATTTTTCCGGATAGCTGCCATATACGGTTTTAAACTGAGTAGTATACATACCACACTTGATCAATCTCATAATTTACGACTGTACGGGTTGATGCTAAATTTTTAAGTTGGGGTCCTGCGTCGTCATGCTAAATCCATCCGGCTGTTATCACCACCACACACGCTAGCCCAGGGGGCACTCCTCTGGCTCTTCCAGCGAAACCTCCTTCCCCCCCCCACCTACAGGCCCTCTCTCCAAACAATTTACCCGGGTAGGGGGACGTATTAGATATTGTACTGATTTTTAATTTCCTCCTGCGATAGACGGGAATCAAACCCAGATCAACTGCTTGGGAAGTAGCTATGCTCACCACTATACCACCAGCAGCCACAGCAACTGATAAGAACAGATACTAAACTTGATTTCAGCTGCAGTGCCAGCATGAGCAGTGGTGTCACCTGCAGGCGGTGATGGACCTTCTTTGCACCTAGTTGGGTGCTTCCCTAACATGTGATGGGTATTTGCCTCGCCTTTCTTGGTCTGGGTGAGCACAATTGCCATGAGGGTAACCACCAGGCTGTTGCCTAAGAATTTGGGGTAATGGTGGGATTAAGCAACCTCAGAGGCATCCATGCATGCTGCCCCTGCTGTTTCCTGTCCATTTCCGTGGTGTTTCCATCATTTTCTGAGGTTTCCAGGTTTTCACCCTGCCTTCCCTAGGCAGAGCCTTGGTCCCCCGCAAAAATGCTCGAGTCTCCCATTGACTTCAATGGGGTTCTTTATTCGAAACGAGCACCCGAGCATCGGGAAAAGTTCGACTCGAATAACGAGCACCCGAGCATTTTAGTGCTCGCTCATCTCTAATAACATATTAACTCAGAATGTGGGTGCCGTAGAACATGCCACATACAATTATATATTACACCACCTTACATGCTGAGGCACACTGGGGGAGATTTATCAAAACTGGGGTAAAGGAAAATTGTCTTAGTTGCCCATAGAAACCAATCAGATTCTACCTTTCTTTTTCCAAAAGAGGTCTGCAAAATGAAAATTTAAATCTGATTGGTATTAGACCGCCTTTTAATACTGCGGCACAGTAATTCTATGTATAAAATAAGAGATTAACTAGAATTGTGGCAGCAGGTGAACAAGATGCACATGGCAATATATTACACCGACCTTTAATACTAAGGTGCAGTATTCTATATACCAACTAAAAGATTAATTGGGTTTGTGTCAGCAGTTCAACAAAATGCAAGCGGCAATATATTTGGCCCCCTTTAATACTGAGGCACAGTGATTCTATATATATATATATATATATATATATATATATATATATATATAAAATAATCGATTAACAGGGATTGTGTCAGAAGTTCAACAAGATGCTGAGGCAAGATGCAAGGTTCAGCAGACACAGTGGATCCTCTCCTTTGTAACATCAACATAGAGTACCCTTTCCTTGTCCACCTTTTTTTTTTACACATTTTTTTATTTTGTGAACCAAGTTAAAATGCATTCATTGTTTTATTCTGTCACACTATAAATACATTTGACAAGTGAGTAAAATGATATTATTCACACATTGCAAATCCACCACAGAAAGCTGCTGAAGATCAATCATATTTCCTTGGTATGGATGACAAGCCACCAAAAACATTGTTGTGAGAAAAGTGCCTGCTAGAATGATCAAGCTTTCGGTAGAAGTCGATACTGGCAATGTAGAAGCTCATCCATAGACGTGTCTGCGAAAATGCTAAGAAATCTGAAATACATACAAAATACTTTCAAAGGCACAAATGTGCATTACCCCATCAATGTTCAACATCCAGGATCCTAGCTGCAAAAACAAAAGGGAATAGAAAAGACTAAAAGACAGGCCTTTGAAATGCCTCACAACACAAGGCTTCACATACAACTTGTCATCCCTTGCTGATTGTATGCATTCACATTTTCAGGCTTTCAGGCACTGCAAAATAATTGGTTATACATCTACATGGTGTGTCATCACTGTTTATCAGTCTACAGATATTTATGCTTGGTCCATGTTGTGTAATGTGGCATGCTCAACGCTGTCAGTCTGGTCTTTTTAGTATCAGGAAATAAAACTCTATGGAGTCATGTACTAACTTTATTTGCTTTTTTTGCATAGAAAAATAACACCCTTTGTGCCATTTGGGACAAAATTTGTGACTTTTTAACTTTTTCCAACAGGCATACTACTTTTCCAAAAAGTAGGCAAAGTGTGGTTGGGAGGTGACAAGATGAGGCATGGTATTGCTATGTCCTGACTTATTTAACATGTGTGCCAATAAACTGGTGCACATTACACCAGAAAACTACTACAGCTCCTGAATGGAGTAGTTTTCTGTTCTGGCACCTAGAGAGCAGAAGATGTAACAAATTTATTAAGAGGTGTGCACATCTTAATACATTTCTCATATCTTACACAAGTGTTTTTTTTTTTTTTTTGTAAGACCACCAGGCTTTAGTAAATGAACCCTATTCAGTATATCATATTAGGCCAGGGATCAGAAACCTCTGGCACTCCAGCTTTTGTGATGCTACAATTCCCAGTATGCTTAATTGCTCAACTGTTCCCAAAATGTCCATAAAACTGAATAGAAGATTCAAGGAGCTGTAGTTTAACAACAACTGGAGTGCTATTGGTTGTTGACCCCTGTATTAGACATACCAAATATACAAGATATAGTGTGCTGCATACCCTGCCTTTCCCTGTTTGGAGTTTTGTGGCATATTTCAGTAATCTTAATAGATGCACCAGGAGACTGGACTTACAGTATTGGCACAGTAGGTCATAATATCGATTTATAATATGGCTGTGTGCATGGACACTAATGTAGTAAAATCTCCTTGTGCAATATCAAGATTGCAATATTCAACTCTACAAATCATAATTGTCAGCTTAGTCATATTTCTTTTCTGTAAAACAAATTTGTCAAAAAGACAAACTGTATTTAGAAATTATACAGAAATCTATATATTCAATATTACTGTCCATGTCGAATAAAATATGTCTTTAATCAAATCATATGAATGTAATTTTCTCATTGTACATGCCTCATATAGCTTCTAAAAGGGCACCCTTTTTTTCTATTTACTTAATTAAATATTGACATAAGTTAATGATCTTATATATTATTTTAAAAAGCACATCAATTGTGTAAACTGGAGCTTGAAATGTATGTTTTTCTTAAAAATTACTGATAATAATATACTATATATTAGCTCAACTAAGCAACCAGTTAGTTCAATGTACTGTATATTATAGTAGAGAATACCACCAACCATCAAAGCAAACGTCACACTGGCCAAAAATAAATTTACAGCTTCTAAAACAAAATTATACAATTTATTTGTACAAAGAGATGAAAGGTAAATATTTAAATATCTAAAATAAATTTCCTTTCAGACACAGTAATTGTTTGAAACCATTATTTGTATATCCTTGGGCAAAATAATTTGTTCACAAAAAATGCTTTATCAAATATTGACACTTTTTACAGTACATTAATTTCCATATATTTTTTTGAATAAAACTATATCTTAAGATTTAAATAGTAACGCAGTATACCTAATATTCATGGTATGAAGAATAAAGTTTGCCATTTCATTTAGATATGAGTACATCCCTTGACCTGCATTACAAACCTCAGCCACCAGAACGTTAATAGTCACTTAAAAATATTAACACATCAGAACACATTTATGTATATTAGACATAAGCAAACCTTTTGAAATTCGGTCAATTTAAGGTTTGCTGAATTTTTTAAAAGTTTGTTCAGACTCAAATCAATTCTACCTGAAATAAAGTTGTTTCAGTTGCACTGAAAATTGGTAGACCAGGCGTCCAAAAAGTATGCCTTGATTAGGTCAGAATTCCTGCCCATATGACATGTAAAAAGGTTAGTTGTCAGAAGAAAAATTCTCCCTTTAAATTGGGAGCAGCAGCAGTATAGTGTGGATGTGGAAAGGGTAGAGTATTAGAGACACGTGGCTTCAATAGTACTGGCAACAGAGAATAGCATATAACATAGCATGGCCCATACAACACAGTGGATCAGCTGTCTATTGGTAGTGGTAGAAGTAGTAGTGGTAGTAGTGACGGATGTATAGTATTAATAATGGTGGCAGTAGGGGATTAGCACCGTGGGGGCGGAGGTGGCATCAGAAACATATGTCATTACTTGTACGCTGTAGATTATTACCCCTTTAGCATTCTTTTGCTGATTAGAAGACACTTGCACTTTATAGTTCTGAGCTGCTATTGTGATTCTTTGATGTTGTGCAATAATTATATATATATATATATATTAGCAGAAGGACCCGGCTTCGTCCAGGTATATTTCATCTATTTCATTTAACGTTTGTGTGTGTGTCGTCAAAAGATATCGAGAATGACCTCTACAGCACCCACCTCCTTAACAGTGACCTTCACAGCCCCCACCCCTTAACACTGACCCCACTCACAGTGCCCTGTCTCCTTAAAATGGGACCTCTACAGCAGCCCACCCATTTAACTTTGACCTTCACAGCAGCCTGCCCCTTTAACACTGAGTTCCACAGCACCTCATCCCCTTGACAGTGACCTCCACAGGGGCCTGCCCCCTTAACAGTGACCTCTACAGCACCCACCCCTTAACATTGACCATAGGTTACAGTTCCCTTAACTGACCTCCACCATTCCTGGCCTCCTTAACAGAGACCTCTACAGCGACTGCCCCTTTAACAGTGACTATCACAGTACCCTGCTGCCCTTTCAATAGTGGCCTCTACAGTACCCTCCTCCCTTAACAGTGACCTCCACAGTGCACACCCCTTTTACAGTGACCTCCACAGCAGCCTACCCCCTTAACAGTAACATCCACAGTGCCCTCCCCTTTAACTGTGACCCCCACAGCAGCTGGGGTGGCCACTTGCTTCACCCCATAAAGCGAGACCTCACTGGCCATGTTCCCAAATGTGAAGCCACACCCCTAAACATGAAGCCACACCTCCTGGCTCAGTGAAGACACAGAGGAGAAGTAGTAGTTCCTGACCTGAAGGTGAGCAAGGGACAGCTAAGGTGCTTCTCTCCCTCTCAAACTGTGGGCTCTAGTGACTGACTGGGGATGAGAGAAGCCTGAGTCAGTTGCTGTCTCAGCGTGAGGTAATGAAAGGGTGGACATCCATGCACCCGCCCAGGCACTGCGCCGGAAGGACGACAGGGAGCCAGAAAACCGGATTGTCCGGCCAAAAAACGGACTGTCTGTCCTAGAACCGGATGTCTGGCCACTCTAACAGCAGCCTGCCCCTAGGGTGTTCAGAGTTCTGGTTTTAGACTATCATACTCCCTGTCCTCCATCTGGCTCAGGGTCTGAATGGACACAGGGATGTCCTTTTAAACAGCTCACCCTCAGACAGCAGGACTGTGCAGTCTGAGCGTGAGCTGCAGGGAGAAAGTCATCCTCCCTCCCACCTCTGCAGTTGACAGAAGTTGATTTTTACCTTCATTTCTTCAATCCCACTCAGCTGTGAAGTGGGAGGGGACATGGCTTGACCGAGTCAGGGGTGTGGCTCAGTGGGACCTAAGGGCGGGCTTTTAAGTTATTTTGAGGTGACCTGAATTACAGGTCGATGCCATGGTATTTTATGAGGAAACACAGTGGGTAGCAGTGGAAGAAAACATCTTTACTACTGAACGGTAAATATGTGAAATTTACATTATATTAGGTAACGATTGATGATGAGTTAGTCTACAACATAAGTTATATTTATAGTAACCGGTATATCCCTTTAACTTTGTCAATCACAGCACTCTGACCCTTTAAAGCTGTGCAGGCTAACGGCTTGCGAGCTTCTATTGGCGATAAGGGTCATGTGACCAGGCTTCTATTGGTTAATGCATTTTTTGGGAATATCTAAGGAATGATACGTGTAAATGAGACGGCGCAGATTCCTTTAGAGGACATACACACATATACTCAGCTTTATAATATATACAGTACCGACCAAATGTTTGGACACACTTTCTCATTCAAAGAGTTTTCTATATTTTCATGACTATGAAAATTGTAGATTCACACTGAAGGCATCAAAACTATGAATTAACACATGTGGAATTATATACTTAATAAAAAAGTGTGAAACAACTGAAAATATGTCTTATATTCTAGGTTCTTCAAAGTAGCCACCTTTTGCTTTGATTACTGCTTTGCACACTCTTGGCATTCTCTTGATGAGCTTCAAGAGGTAGTCACCTGAAATGGTATTCCAACAGTCTTGAAGGAGTTCCCAGAGATGCTTAGCACTTGTTAGCCCTTTTGCCTTCACTCTGCGGTCCAGCTCACCCCAAACCATCTCGACTGGGTTCAGGTCTGGTGACTGTGGAGGCCAGGTCATCTGGCGTAGCACCCCATCACTCTCCTTCTTGGTCAAATAGCCCTTACACAGCCTGGAGGTGTTTTTGAGGTCATTGTCCTGTTGATAAATAAATGATGGTCCAACTAAACGCAAACCGGATGAAATAGCATGCCGCTGCAAGATGCTGTGGTAGCCATGCTGGTTCAGTATGCCTTCAATTTTGAATAAATCTCCAACAGTGTCACCAGCAAAGCACCCCCGCACCATCACACCTCCTACTCCATGCTTCATGGTGGGAACCAGGCATGTAGCGTCCATCCGTTCACCTTCTCTGCGTCGCACAAAGACACGGTGGTTGGAACCAAAGATCTCAAATTTGGACTCATCAGACCAAAGCACAGATTTCCACTGGTCTAATGTCCATTCCTTGTGTTCTTTAGCCCAAACAAGTCTCTTCTGCTTGTTACCTGTCCTTAGCAGTGGTTTCCTAGCAGCTATTTTACCACGAAGGCCTGCTGCACACAGTGTCCTCTTAACAGTTGTTGTAGAGATGTGTCTGCTGCTAGAACTCTGTGTGGCATTCACCTGGTCTCTAATCTGAGCTGCTGTTAACCTACGATTTCTGAGGCTGGTGACGGATGAACTTATCCTCTACAGCAGAGGTGACTCTTGGTCTTCCTTTCCTTGGGCAGTCCTCATGTGAGCCAGTTTCTTTGTAGCGCTTGATGGTTTTAGCGACAATTTCAAAGTTTTCCCAATTTTTGGACTGACTGACCTTCGTTTCTTAAAGTAATGATGGGCACTCGTTTTTCTTTACTTAGCTGCTTTTTTCTTGCCATAATAGAAATTCTAACAGTCTATTCAGTAGGACTATCAGCTGTGTATCCACCTGACTTCTGCCCAACACAACTCATGGCCCCAACCCCATTTATAAGGCAAGAAATCCCACTTATTGGACGTGACAGGGCACACCTGTGAAGTGAAAACCATTTCAGGTGACTACCTCTTGAAGCTCATCAAGAGAATGCCAAGGGTGTGCAAAGCAGTAATCAAAGCAAAAGGTGGCTACTTTGAAGAACCTAGAATATAAGACATATTTTCAGTTGTTTCACACTTTTTTGTTAAGTATATAATTTCACATGTGTTAATTCATAGTTTTGATGCCTTTAGTGTGAATCTACAATTTTTATAGTCATGAAAATACAGAAAACTCTTTGAATGAGAAGGTGTGTCCAAACTTTTGGTCTGTACTGTGTATACTGTATATGTATTTTCCAATACAAGACATGGTGAATTAACTGGTGGCATTAAAAATGCATCTTGTCCCACAAAAAATAAGCCACAATATGGCTATGTGAACATAAAATTTAAAAAGTTTTCGCTATTGGACCGTGGGGGAGGAAAAAAATGCAAAAATGAAAATAGGCCTTGTATTTAAGGGGTTAATAGTATGTTATTTTAATTATATTGAATAAGGTTTCATTTATTGGTATTCCTGCTGCCATTCTTTTAGGGTGTGTGTGGGGGGGCACACGTAATAACTATAACATGCAGCTGTGTTTTCCGGCCAATTTTCTGCATAATTGCCAGACAGACATCCTCCAGTCCCCATTATAGTTCATTTCTATTTCTTCTGATGTTGTCTCTGGGTCAAGAATGGCTTGACACAAGGAGTGTGAAAGTTGCAGCCGATGTTCTGGATTAGAGATGAGCGAGCACTAAAATGCTCGGGTGCTCGTTATTCGAGACGAACTTTTCCCGATGCTCGGGTGCTCATTTCGAGTAACGAGCACCCTGAAGTCAATGGGAGACTCGAGCAATTTTTGCAGGGGACCAAGGCTCTGCCTAGGGAAGGCTGGGTGAAAACCTGGAAACATCAGAAAATGATGGAAACACCACGGAAATGGACAGGAAAAAGCAGGGGCAGCATGAATGGATGCCTCTGAGGCTGCCTAATCCCACCATTACCCCAAATTCTCAGGCAACAGCCTGGTGGTTACCCTCATGGCAATTGTGCTCACCCAGACCAAGAAAGGCGAGGCACATGCCCATCACATGTTAGGGAAGCACCCAACTAGGTGCAACGAAGGTCCAT